>WSYH01003254.1:24613-70396 GCA_036426205.1 Ascaphus truei
AAGGAAAGGGATCTTTACAGTAAGGGCAGTTACAGTGCGGGATTCATTCCCCATGGAGAGTGTGAGGGCAGATACAGGAGATATGTGTAAGGAAAGGGTTCTTTACAGTAAGGGCAGTTACAGTGTGGGATTCCTTCCCCATGGAGACTGTGAGGGCAGATACAGGAGATGTGTGTAAGGAAAGGTTGGACCCCTTGTTAGACAGGAAAGGTATACAGGGATATACCTAATAAGTTACATGGGAAGGACGGTGACCCAGGGAGAAAGCTGACGGCCATTACTGGGGTCAGGAAGGAGTTTATTTTCCCTTATGAGACAGAATTGGATAATGTGTCACTGGGGATGTGTGTTTGCCTTCCTCTGGGTCACCATACTGTCATTACACATACAGGATAAGTATCCATTGTCTACATTTAGCATAAGGTTAACTCGATGGACATGTCTTTTTTCAACCTCATCTACTATGTAACAATTAGGTAATAACTATGTAACAACTAGGTAATAATTAGGTAACAACTATGTAACTTCACCTCTCTTCCCATCCTTCTCTCTTTCCTTCACCATCTTTCCCTCCCTCTCACTACCTCCCTCCTCCTGTATCAGGGCATGCTGACAACGGAGCATACTGGAGGTCATGGTATGAGACCCCGACCCTGGAGACTGACCTGGAAAATCTTTATCACCAGCTACAGCCTCTCTACCTCAATTTGCACACGTATGTGCGCAGGGCCCTCTACAAAAAATATGGCGAGAAGTACATCAACCTGCAAGGACCCATCCCCGCACATCTCCTCGGTAAGAGCAAGATATCCAAGAGATATCAAAAGATCAACAGACCAAGACGCCGACCAGAAGTAAGATGAGAGGATGGGATGAGGGAATGTGTGGGGGCGACGTGGAGAAGAGAGGCTGTAACCGCAGGACCTGGGGGATCACTGGGGAGGCTTCATCCAGCAGTGGGGAGACACAGGCTGGGGAGGATGGGATGAGGGAATGTGTGGGAGCGACGTGGAGGAGACTGTAACCGCAGGACCTAGGGGATCATTGGGGAGGCTTCATCCAGCAGTGGGGAGACACGGGCTGGAGAGGATGGGATGAGGGAATGTGTGGGAGCGACGTGGAGAAGAGAGGCTGTAACCGCAGGACCTGGGAGATCACTGGGGAGGCTTCATCCAGCAGTGGGGAGACACGGGCTAAAGATGATAATGAATGATGATATATTATATAGTCATATACATACAGATCATGGGGGAGGCTTCATCCAGAAGTGACGCCAGGGGCTCTCTCCCTCTCCTTCTCTCTTCTCTCTCTCCATCTCTCTCTCCTTTTCTCGCCTTCTCTCTCGCTCTCTCTCTCTCCTTCTCTCGCCTTCTCTCTATCTCTCCTCTCTCCCTCTATCTCTCTCCTTCTCTCTCTCTCTCTCCCTCTCTCTCTCTTTCTCTCTCTCCCTCTTCTCTCTCCTTCTCTCTCTCTCCCTCCCTCTTCTCTCTCCCTTTCTTTCCTTCTCTCTCTCCTTCTCTCCCTCTATCTCGCTCCTTCTCTCTCTCTCCTTCTCTCTCCTCTCTCCTTCTCTCTCTCCTTCTCTCGCCTTCTCTCTCCTTCTCTCTCTCTCCTCTCTCCCTCTATCTCTCTCCTTCTCTCTCCCCTTCTCTCTCTCTCCTTCTCTCTCTCTCCTTCTCTCTCCTCTCTCCTTCTCTCGCCTTCTCTCTCCTTCACTCTCTCTCCTCTCTCCCTCTCCTCTCTCCCTCTATCTATCTCCTTCTCTCCCTCCCTCTCTCTCATTTCCACCATGCTCCTCTTTTCCAGGTAACATGTGGGCGCAATCCTGGTCCAACATATATGATCTGGTTGTCCCGTATCCTAACGCCGCCCAAGTGGACGCCACTCCAGCCATGATAGCCCAGGTGAGGGACTGGGGAGCGCAGCAGGATATCGGACGCACCGGCATTGTGAAAGAAACCTATAGGCCTTGGACTATAATGACCAAACCTTTTCCCTGGTGCTTGAAAAGGGCTCACGACCGGTGGTCACACCTGATAAGCCTCAGAACTTTATGGACCTCATAGATTCCAAGTAGTCTCACACTGATGTTCAACAGGTGCCCATATTTTGCTCAGAACCCCAAAAAGTCACTTTTGTGTTACATTAAATGCGCTCAAGATGTATGGAACCCTCGGACGTTGTGTGACAACCCCCCCGAAGTCAGGAGTCCCGAAATATCTAAAAACGTATAGAGTTCAATGTAACACAAAAATTACAAAGGGGGGGAACAAAATGGCCAGCAAAATGTGCTGAGCTACCCCCCAGAAAAAGCTAAGGTAGCTTAATAATAAACAGAAGCAATTAGTGCCATAATAAACAGGGGGACACAAAGGGGATACAAGACAAAAAAAAACAAGAAGGTACCTGAATGTCTGTGGAACTAGGAGCCAGCGTGAAGAGGAACAGGGAAAGACGCAGCGCTGGGGGAAAAGAATAACCTGGCTCCAGACCTGTCCAACATAATGTTTGACGAGCAAGGACCAATCAGGATGGGGTTTCCTAGCCATTCTAGGATAACAGCTGGCCTCATGGACTATTCTTGTTCTTTCCAGCTCTGGGCCGGAACCTGACTCCTCTTGTGCACCCCTATAGTTCTATGAGGAGTACTGCAGGGGGGAATCCTGGCAGATTCTGGGACCTACAGTACGATATATATACAGTATTGGCTCCATTGGGGAAGCGGAAACATAGTGGCACCTCTCCAATCGTTTGGATTGTCACTGTTACTGTGTGCCCTGACACCTTTACTCATATATATATATATATAAATATATATATACAGTGTTCGACAAACCTATATATTTGCACGCCCCGGGCGAGTGGATTTAACATCGTGGCGAGCTCCTATTGGCCCAAGCAGCACACGTTTGGTACTAGGTGGCGAGTAGATTTTTTTGTTCGGCGAGTAGATTTTTTGGTGCTAACACGGTACAGATACCTCTACATTATATATATATATATATATATATATATATATATATATATATATATATATACAGTAGCGACATACTTTATCGCACTAAATGCCGGCGGCATGCCGGGATCTACCCCAGCTGCCGCCAGTAATAACCGCGCGCCGCCGCGTTTCCCCCACGCACCCCCCCTCCAACTCGCGCGCAATTTACTATGCTTCCGGACCCCGAGCCCGGCTTCTGCTCTGCCCCTCTGCTTCCCCGCACCCCCGCTTACCTTAATTTGATGTCCAGGGGTGTCGGGGAAGCCTGGGGAAGCCGGGGAAGACGGGGAAGCCGGGCGCGCATGTGACTGTGACGTCACAGTGCGCCGCCACGCGCCGCGGCTATCCGCTTCCCAGCCTCATACAGCCAGCGGCATTTGCTCGAATAAGAGCTGCCGCTGCTGTATATATATACAGTGTTCGACAAACCTATATATTTGCACGCCCCGGGCGAGTGGATTTAACATCGTGGCGAGCTCCTATTGGCCCAAGCAGCACACGTGTGGTACTAGGTGGCGATTAGATTTTTTTGTTCGGCGAGTAGATTTTTGGGTGATTTGTCGACCGCTGTATATATATATATATATATATATAAATATATATATATATATATATATATACATACACACACACATTGCCACTATTTAACTTTTTATATGTATACACCAGACAGTCCAATAGTCCCTCCACTGTCCTTTTGTGGGCCATGAATCAATTTTAAAGAACATGTGCATCTACCTATGTATGTGTGTGTGTGTATATGTTTATAAATTTACATGTGTATGTGTATATACTGTATATCATGTGTGTGCACATGAAAATGTGTATTTATGTGTGTGTATGTTAATACAGTATGCTGTAGCAAAAATGCAGCAGCACCTACATAAAGGCAAACCCTTCTTGTGTGCAAATAGAACCACTCCCCAAATTCTTTACTAATGAAAGTGGATCAAAATTAATGTGATGTAAATTAATTAACGGATTGTAATAGAGGCATTTCCAGAATAATTATATTTAAAGGCAAAATGTTCAGTCTGGAAGTCTGAGGCAAATCCTCCAAAATATCGATGTACCACAGTTGTAATGAAGATATTCAATATCAATCACAAATGTGCATTTCTGGAACATTCACATCTTACAAAAAGGTTTTCCATCATAGAAGTCCAAGATTAAACCATGCTTCCCATAAACATTTAAATAAATTGTGTGTGCTGTGCTCATTTACTAATAAACTTGTTTGGAAAGAAGAAAACACACAATGGCTGTGTATAACATCAAAGTGTAACATTTAAGTGTGTGGAATTAATCTTGGAGTTATAATCTCTGGATGTTTTCTTTCTATTTATTTAATCATGGATGCCTTCTGAATATCTGGACTAACATTCTGACTTGTTTCTTCAAACAGGTATTTGTCTGAGCTGGATTCTACTATCAATTGCTACAGATTTTAAAATGTATTAATTGGTATGTCTCCTTCAATCAATTGGCAAGATCTTAAAATGTAATTAACAATTTGGTATGTGTCTGAGTTGATTAGGCAAACCCCTCCCTTAATTGTTAATCAATGTGACTGTGTTTTAGAATACTTAAGGCAGGATAACATGGCAGTGAGCCATATGGCTGTGTGTAACACCAAAGTGTAACATTTAAGTGTGTGGAGTTAATCTTGGAGTTGAAATTGGAGGTGAAGATTTGAGGAAGATCTGGACGCTGACAACTTTACAACTGTGAGAACATTACTTTCTAAAAGCTGTGATTATTTGTACTCTTCCTATCCTCCAATAACTGGGAAGTCTCTCCTCCTGTATCTCACTATGCCCTCCTTATTGCATTTTCTGTTTACTGTTTCCTCACTCCTTTGTGAATGTCCCTGTTCTCTCCTACATCCCCACTCCCCATTGCACCATTATTTATACACCTCTTTCCCAACAACCCTCAATAAAAAAAACACCCCCACAAATCCTCTATTCACACCCTCTATCTACTCCTTTCTGCGGCTGGAGATCTCCCCTAAGCCTGAAGCAGACATACACACCTGATATCACCCACGCCTCCCTGCCATCTCTTCCCCTGTAAATGGTGTTAACCTTTTCATTTAACACTGACTAACCTGAAAACTCGCCCCACAAATCAAGCATCCCAATAGCCTGTACTCATGGCTATTGTCCCACAGTCACTCCTACCACCCATTGTGGCCAAGCACACCCATCTACAGCACTTACTCCCTCACCTGCTGTCTCTGTAAGTTTCCCCTCAATCCTCTTAGATTGTAAGCTCTTCAGGGCAGGGATTTCCTTTCCCATTGTCTAGTTTTGCTGCACTTATTGTATTTTTAAAATTCCCTGTACTGTATTCTTTGTGAAGCGCTGAGTACACTTTTGGCGCTATATAAATAAAGATATACAATACAATAATGAAATATTAGAAACACATACTTTATAAGCTGTGGGAAGTGTGGCTCAATACGAGTGAAAAAAGGAGTTTTGGATGAAACATTAGTTATAAACCCCTTTGCTGCAGTTTAGTTCTTTTTAAGCCATGTGGGCAGGTCAGTGATTAAATATCCTCCACTTTTCTTACATTAACAAACCTGTACCATGACCAATTCTGTCTGAAATCAGATGATGCATTCTTTATGCTTGGTTGGTCAGCCAAAAATAAATTTCCCAAAATTAAAATGTTGCGTTATTTGTTTCTAAAGTGAAAAGCAGTTCGAAATTCTGAGAATATACAGTTGTTAACAACCTCTTCCTTTCTTTAAAAAAAAAAAAAAATAGGAATGCAGAAAAATATATAATACAGTTTGACATATACCATTCTTTGGAAGGGTTGTTAATGTTTACCTAATTTCTTCTGCTTTTCAGCTCTTGGGATATTATATTTCTGTATAATGATCCCTCACTTTCAGTGTATGACGATGGAATCCATATTAAGTTACGGTTGCTAGGGAACAACATCAACTCTGCAATATGTCAGGGAGTCTGCCTGGTACTCAGCAGGATCCTTTCAGCAGTTTTCTGTCTCAGTTGTTTGCCGAGACATCATGAGTAGGTCTGGAACGTTGGAGAACCAAAGCAATTAAAATGTATCAATGCTTAAAGCAATTCTGTTGTTTTGTTAAAAGAAAATCTCACCTTCTCTCATATAGCAAATTCGGTGAATATATCACTTCTGAAATCATGACTATCCATTAAATTATTCTTGAAAGTGCAATTCCATTTACTCAATAGCTTTAAGCAACATTGCCAAGTAAGACGGACAGCTTCTACTGATATCAATCATCAACCTCAAGGAAGCGGCCAATAGAAAAAACAGTGACGTTGCATGCCAAGGATAAATGTCAACCACATTTCTACCCAAGCTGTGTTGGTTATGTAATGCTGCCTCTGAACGCTTTCTTTTAACCGAAAACCAGGAGACAAGTGCACACTTGGATATAATAATGAAACTATTCATACAGTTTAGCAAGATGACTGGTTTAGTGCTCAAAGACACAATCCCTTACAGAAGGATATAGGAGAGTTTGTCAGTAAAATATACTACAACCTACAGATGCAGCCACCAGTATTACAACACTTACCAGGGAAATTCTGGGAGATTCTGGGGCAGTCTCACAGTAAATTCCCCAACATTTCTGTGAGATTCTTAATGGCCCATCGGTTTAACACATCGGGGGGTCCCTGCAGTCCCATTCAAGCATTTACTGTGAAACTGCCCCAGAATTTCCCAGGCAAGAGTTCTAATACTCGTGGCTGCATCCGTATATTTATTTTTTATTTTTATTTATTTATATAGCCATGGTAGGTTTGGGCTATTATTCTGTCCTCCTCCTGTGAAATAATCCCTGGTAAGGGCAGGTTTGCAAGGAGTTAAAATGGGTTTGCCCCAACGACTGTGATTCAGTTGGTCAGAGAAGGTAGTGCTCATGCCTGGTGTCAGTCAAGGGCACCGGGGTGGGACTACTGGATCTGTACTAAAGGGATTACCTTTTCCTTTTTTGTGTTGTTCATTTCTAGCTTTGAGAGAGGTGGTTCATCTGCAGTTGAGAAAGAGGATGGGGGGTTCTAATTAAGCTGCCAGGGCTCTGGTAAGCTGAAGGCTCTCCCTTAGGGGAGAGGGGAGATATATTCTCTTGCTCCCCAAAGGAGTAAGGGAAGAGAAAGGGACAACTCCTATCTCAGACAAGGAGTGTGTCTAGAAATCATCCTGGTGGTGAACACCCTTTTGAGAAGTGCTGTGTGCTGTGCATAGACTGCTGCTGATCACGACAATAAAGAACCCCTTTGTTTTACCTCCTGCCTGAGAGTGGAGTATATTGGGAGGAGAGGGAGATAACTCTTTTGCAGATACTCCACCCACACAACTGGGGGCTGCACAAAATGGAGGCGAAGCACCATTAAGAAGACTTCGGGCACAGCCCCAGTAGCCTGTCCTGTTATCCCCCATGACATCGCAGGAAACCCAGGCCCTCCTGTTACCAGCAGGTATGCACCACCAAAATTCCTGTGGCGGCCCAATATGAGATTGGGTGGGGGAGGACCCGTTACATTTACTTTAGTTATTAGAGGTCCATGTTATACACATTGGATTACTTATTCTCGGAAATGTAAATATCACTGCCCTATACGTCTGCATTGGTATGCCTTATGAATGAAAGGCAAATACTGATGCCCAGCTAAAAAAAAAAAAAAGTTTATTAAAAAGGTGATTTTACACTCATAATAGATTATTTGGACATGTAAGGTGTTGGTCTTGAATACACAAGAATTAACTTATTCAAGTCGTATTAAATTACATTGAAAGAAGAATCATATACTGTATGCAAGAATATGCAAGAAACATGTCCTTTGTATTATGTTGTAATTATGAGAACTAAATTGTATCATATCTCACGAATAGATATGGGTGAATTTTCGTGGCAGATTTGGATCCACTGCAGATCAGCCAATTCCTTTGGTTCACAGATTTAATGAATAAGTCTCAAAAAGGGTGATTCGTCTTTCCGGATTTGTTTTTTTACCTCTAACAATCCAATACGCAGATTCCACAATCTGTTGGCGGATTCTAAGAGTGCACTCTGCAGATTTCTGCAATCACTTAGTGGATTAAAAAAAAAAAATCTCCAACAGATTGGGGAATCCGCAGATTGGACTGTGAGAATCCGGATTTAAATTTTTACCCATCTCTACTCACGAACCGTCCATGTATATGAACAGGAGTCATGGAGACTAACGTGGAAGTAAAGGGTAGGTGCTAGCTGTACCAATCTTTCAAAAGTGGAACAGAATAACATTACCACTGCACTCAAGTCAAACACATATATTGTTATCTTATAGTATACAAATAAAACATATGTAAAGACGAAGGACCAACATTTCAGCCCTCTGTCAGGTAGCTCATAGATAGAGATGTGCAAACTGTTCCAGGTTTATTTATAGATATAATTCACAAATTGAGCAACATGTTTGTAATTTCACAAATAATGTTATGGGGGATTTTTAAATGTAAAATGGCTGTGAAATGTAATCATATTCCTTACATTTTTCTAAATGTTATTTTTTCATTCACTTTATTTAAAAACAAAACAAAAAAAACCACTAGTTACATGAATAATGTGACCTTCACATTTATCGTGAAACCAAGGTCATGAGTCATGACCTTACAAAAAAATGTTATGTGAACGTTTGTGCATTTTTCTCAATATTTTATCTTGCAACAAATCGCACATCTCTAATCATACCTGACATATTGAGCACTGTTGTCATGAAAACTGCTTGCAAATATTTTTATTTTTGCATATTAAATTTTTATTTCAATACACTTCATCATGAATTGAATAGGTTAATTCATGTCAGTGATACTTTCTCTCCCTCTGACACATTCATACATCTCTGTACAGCCTTAGTACACTTTATTTAACATTGGGTCAATGTGTCATGTATGTAACAGGGGAAAAAATATTAAAATTGTTAATTTCACAATGGAGCAATACATGCAATATCCTACATGTGTATTTAAAAAAAATCAGTTCTCTGGTATTAGATAACACTTATATTTTTTTTTCTTCAATTCATGTCTTAATGCCATTTTTTATGACTTTTAATATACTGCGAGAGAGGATTTAGGTATTGTTACCAAAGAAGGAACAATACACAAGAACTCGTTACAGTGCACTCTTCTGTTGTGCAAATTATAATTACTGTACTACTTACAGTACTGTACATCAGATGTTTACAAGACTATCTTAGGGTCAGAGCATTGTATAAACCAATTGTTTTAACATATAGTTGCCCCTAATTTATTGACTAGGAATAATGGGAATTTTAAAATACTTTATTGTAGCTTATAATTAAAATAGGTTGGGATAACTGGCATACATATAGACTAAGACACTGTACAAACTAAAAATAAAAGGCTATTAAATATGACGCCTTGTTAACATGGTTGAATCAGTATTACAGATTCCTTAGATCAAGCCTGCACGGCCCGCGGGCCGCGTGCGGCTCGCAAGCACTCACTGTGCGGCCCGCGGCGGCTTTCCACTCTCCCCCTCCCTCCTTCCCTCCCTCCCACGTATTCTCTACCCCTTCGCCTCCCTCCCGAGTCCGCTATCCCGCTCCCCCACGAGCCCGCTCCCCCAAGAGCCCGCTCTCCCCCTCCCCCAGGAGCCAGCTCTCCCCCTCGAGCCACGGCAGCAGCGCGCTCTTGCATTGAGGCACTTCCGTGCCTGCTGCTTGCTAGAGTGCGTGCGTGAAGTCCTGCCTGCTCTGCCGCCTCCTCCGCAACAAACCAAGGTAGGGGGGGGTCGTTGGAGGTGCTGGGGGAGTCATTGGAGGTGTAGGGGGGAGTCATTGGAGGTGCAGGGGGGTGTATTATTATTAAGGCTCCAGAGGGTAGCCGAAACGTTGGGCCAATAAAAGACATTTTTTTGCATCATTTTGGTGTGCCTTTCCCTTTGTTATTTTTATATTTATATAATGTCACAAACTAGAGAATTGCTCCAAAAAAGTTACACAAAGTTGCATCCCTTTGACACTGTGTCATTTTGTCCCAATGTGGACCAAATAGCTTTGTTCCAAGTGCTCCCCACTTGCTCCAGCAATAAATCCGAGGTGTGGTTATAGGAAGATCTGGGACTGTTGGCGCCTGTTATTTTCCATAGCAGAAACCCAGTGCTAGTATTTGTGTGTGTATGCGCGTTTCGCACCCTGGGTTCCGCCTCGACGTCCAATATGCAGGGCGGCTTAGCTTCTCAGCGCAGGGATCGGAGCTCAGTTTGGGGGAGAAGTTCATTAAGAGCATGACATTCATATGGGTGAATACCGAGGGAGACAGGGCAGAAAGGGAGATGGAGGTGTAAGATGTAGAATACACAAATAATATTCCTGTATTCTTGCTTCAGTTGCCCAGCACATAATCTGCTCCTCAAGGTACTATACCTTGTAATGCTGGTGGACAACCCTTTGACATTTTTACTCTTCGTTCATAGCACCACTGGCTAATCCCCATCTTATTTCCACTAGAAATGGACTGCGAAGAGGATGTTTGAGGAATCCGACAGCTTCTTCGTTTCCCTTGGGCTCATCCCCATGCCCCAGGAATTCTGGGACAAATCCATGATTGAGAAGCCAGCGGACAGGGAGGTGGTGTGTCACGCATCCGCCTGGGACTTCTACAACGGCAAAGACTTCAGGTACTCCTCTGGGATCCTTTATATCCCTACGGAACTCCATCCTACTGGGAGGACCCGTCAGCATAGAAGCTCCAGAGGAGGGCAGGGAAACCGGGTGAGAGCTGAGGGAGCGAGGAAACAAGAAGAGAGAAAGGCAGCATAAAACAGGGAGGGAGAAGACAAAAACAGTGGAAGAGTGAGCCACCGCATTCATAGTCACTTACCTTGCGAGTCCATGCAGTAGCCCACATGCAAACGACCCAAAAGGCAAGCAGGTTGGCCCTACACTTCTTAAAAACGGGACAGCGGTCTTTGCAAGGACTTCTCAAATGATGCCATCGTGTATACCCACAGAGCACCATGAACAACATGAGATGGCTAGTACTCTTGACATTTAATGTTCAGATGAGTTGATTAGGACCCCTTCAGATAATGAACATGCGATGCTTACGACTCGTTAAAGAACTTCCACTTGATGGGGGAGGGGGAGAAAATGATCCATACAATTCAGAGCAAAGGCTGGAAGATGATTATACGTTTTCGTGGAGCCTCTCTCTTGAGATGAAAATGTAGTGGACTTCCCAGAGGGCTTTAGCAAAATTAATTAGATGATTAGAACTCTTCAGAGAATTGCAATGGGATCTTCACAACGTGTCTGTTATATAGTTAGGATCATCAAGATCATTTTACCGAGATACTTGAGGCATGTGCGAGAAACCACATGCATTCGGATTAGTAGCTAGGTTCGCTAAAGATTTCAAGATCGGGGGCAGGGGGTGAATCCAGAGATGTTTAAAGTGTTTCACATAATGAAGTAGAGACTTTTGAAAACTCATCTACGAACATCATCGAAGTCCAATTTCTATGGTGGTTGAGAATAAGTTACATGTTTTGGCATAAATATATATTCATGATGTTGTGGGTGTAGGAATTTGAGCTAGCTGGGAACGTATGTGTGTTAATCAATTTCTGACTGGTAGCAGTTAAATGGAGGTTAGGTGGCACCTCCCCCAGAGCTCACCCCTCCCCACCTTTTTAACTTGGGAGGTTCTGGCATTTTGCTGAAGAGACAAGACTCATTGCAGTTGCTTCCCCTCATACAGAGGTAACAGGAAGGGTTCACAGTTTTAGTGTTAGGACCTGCATTAATTTGGTTATACTTTGATGTTTGGTATGCAGGCTTACGACGCTTTGGCCAAAGGGTTAAACTAAATAACCAAGTAATTATTATTATTATTGAAGTATTTGAACTTTGTACTCATTACCATAAATGTTTTGTCAATTTGATGTAGCATTGGGCAGCCCTGTCTTTTGTTGTATACATTTGCCACGCTCAGTAGCACTCATTTGGGCATAAATATATATTCATGGTGTGGTGGGTGTAGGAGTTTGAGCTATCTGGGAATGTGTGTGTGTGTGTTACAGAAGCACAGCTACAAAAACTTATTTCGACATGAAAGTTACAAAATGTAATAACTAGCCAGGACAAGGAAACAGTCAGATATTAAAAGCTCTTTTTAAAACACGGAGATGTAGGTGTTGGGAAACGCTAAAGTGACATGGACTTTCTTGGTCCTCAAGGATAAGATGGCAAAGAAGGGTGGTCCTTTCTTGTATGTAGTAACAAAGGAGGGAGAGGGTGTGAGGGGTACGATAACTACTTGTTGGTCCAATAAAAGGTATGTTAAAAGCTTTTCGAACCTCATCGGTTAACGCGATGAAGGACCCCGAGAGGTTGGAAAGCTTGTAACATGTCAACTAATTGTTGGTCCGGTAAAAGATCTCATTCCATCTACAGTACTCCCTCTCTCTCCTTTGTTACTACTGAGTAAGGATGATGCTAAATGTTGTTATTTCATGGGTCACAAGATGGTGGTATGATATGGGTCACCAGATAGTATGATATGTTTTATTCGACCAACAAGTAGTTGATATGTTACAAGCTTTCCAACTTCTCGGGTCCTTCAGGTATCATACCACCTACTCCCTCTCCCTCCTTTGCTACTACGTTGTGTAAAATGTTTGATATGTTACAACCTTTCGAACCTCTTAGGGTCTGGGTAACCCGATGAAGGACCCAGAGAGGTTGGAAAGCTTGTAACATACCAACTACTTGTTGGTCCGATAAAAGGTATCATACCCCTTACTCGCTCCTTTGTTATTACACGGATAAGATATACAGGAACAGATGCAACTGCTGGTTGTAGACTGCTTGCCAAGGAAAATCTGTGACCATCTCGCAGTAACTCGTGAGATGGTCCAGAGTAGGCTTGTAATGGCCCATCGGATTAACACAGCGGGGATCCCTGCGTTCAGATGGGATTTGCAGCCCGGCAGGATTCACACAGTGTGAGTCCCATTCAAATGCAGGTACCCACGCTGTGTTAATCCGATGGGCCATTAGTCTGGCTGCTAGAATCTCACTGCGCGGGATGGGTTTAAGTGCAGAATTTCCCCGGCAAGCAGTCGACAACCGGCAGTTGCAGCTGTATATTAGTGGCGTCTCAACCCCATGATGAGACAGGTAGTGTTCAGGTATTTCAGTCTACTTTAGGGATAACCAATGATGGACATGGTACAAACATTGATAAAATAACAGTAGAGACACACAATGGAAAAGATGCACGTTCTTTCAATTATACTCCTAAAATGCTTTGATACCCCCCCCCCCCCAATGACTTTTCTTGGATGTTCAGTATGGGTTTTATTGAAGAGCGTTGCTCGTTCGGTAACCCTTGGATCCTCCTCTTTCAGGATCAAGCAGTGCACGGTCGTCACCATGGACGACCTCATCACCGTCCACCACGAGATGGGACATGTCCAGTACTTCCTGCAGTACAAGGACCAGCCCATCTCCTTCCGTGAGGGCGCCAACCCCGGCTTCCACGAGGCCATCGGGGACGTGCTGGCCTTGTCCGTCTCCACCCCGAAGCACCTTCACAGTATCGGTCTGCTGGATGCGGTGCAGGACAACACAGGTCAGCCCAGGAGAACCTTTTTTTCAAACTGCATGTCGATTTTGTCTGGTGCACAAGGCGCCCGGTAACCCATAGTCATAACCGTCGTCCATGTTGACTAGAATATTATGAAGGTAGTATTGCTACGCTCATACCCTTGTCTCCTCTCAGAGAGCGACATTAATTACCTTATGAGTGTGGCTCTGGACAAGATCGCGTTCCTGCCCTTCGGCTATCTGATGGATCAGTGGCGCTGGAAAGTCTTTGATGAAAGAATCCCGGTGTCCGAGTACAACCAGCAGTGGTGGAACCTTAGGTCAGATTATTCTACAGAATGTATTTATTTATAACAACGTTTATGTAGCATCCTTATCCAGGGCGCTGTACATGAATTAGTTAAACAATGGTGAGGTTATATATGGAACATTTCATGTGATGGACATAGAGTCATTGTGTAAGATGCCTTTGTGTTGGGCAGGGATGGGAACATTATGGTCAGGTTATGGGTTAGGTGCAGTGAGAGCTTGCTTGGTTGGTGGGCGGGGGTGGGAACATTCTGGTCGGGTTATGGGTTAGGTGCAGTGAGAGCTTGCTTGGTTGGTGTGTAGGGGTGGGAACATTATGGTCAGGTTATGGGTTAGGTGCAGTGAGAGATTGCTTGGTTGATGGGCAGGGGTGGGAACATTATGGTCGGGTTATGGGTTAGGTGCATTGAGAGCTGGGTTGGTTGGTTGGTGGGCAGAGGTAGGAACATTATGGTCAGGTTATGGGTTAGGTGCATTGAGAGCTTGCTTGGTTGGTGGGCAGGGGGTGGGAACATTATGGTCAGGTTATGGGTTAGGTGCAGTGAGAGATTGGTTGGTTGGTTGGTGGGTAGGGTGGGGACATTATGGTCAGGTTATGAGTTAGGTGCATTGAGAGCTTGCTTGGTTGGTAGGCAGGGGGTGGGAACATTATGGTCAGGTTATGGGTTAGGTGCAGTGAGAGATTGCTTGGTTGGTGGGCTGGGGTCAAATCTCTGGATTTAGTCTGGTCGGTGGCATGGTAATGGGTCTGACGGTGGGGACAGTGGAGGCGATTGGATCTGTGAGGTGGGTGACTTCGGAGGGTTTTGGAGAGACTTTAGGAAGGGGTGAGGGAGGGGGAGATCACGGTCGTTGGGGAGGTCGGGGTGAGGAAGGGGATGGGATAGGAGGGTAATGGGGGATCACGGAAGCGATGGAGAAGAGATGAGATTTGAGTTGGCTTCTGAAGATAGTTAGGGAGGTGGCAGATTGGATGTGGTGGGGGAGATTTTTCCAGTGGAGTAGGGCGAGTAAGGCAAATTATAGGAATAGAGGCGACCTAAGAATCATAGGTTGTGGCAGTCAGGGAGTGAAGAAGACGGGAAGGGGCGTAGTGAGAATAATCCGTACATAAGCTCATTGCCGATCTACATGTCCACGTCCAGATGTAACCAGCCTTAGCGTCTTGCCTGCCACGGCCAAGTTACATGTCACTTCAGGCTGCCCGATCGTGGCAGACGCCTTACCCAGCACCACAGAGTCCTGATGGTTTGTGCGCAGCGCAGGGGGGACAGCTGTAGGGCTTCGCGATGACCGTAGGAGCCATACAACCCTGCGGATGCATCTCGCAAACTTAGCGTCTCTGTTCCCAGGTTAAAGTACCAGGGCGTCTGTCCTCCAGTCCTGAGGTCCGAGAGCGATTTTGATCCCGGAGCCAAGTTCCACATCCCATCCAGTGTCCCGTACATCAGGTACTGACCCGGCAGGATGAACTCGTATTAATATTATTATTATTAGTGTTATTAGCGTTTATATGTAAGGCGTCGGCATGTTCCCCAGCGCGGTATAACGGGGGGGGGGGGGTCACAGACATTACATAAACAGAGTTACACACAAATAAGGATGGGCAGGCACGGAGAAGGAGGGAATTGATGGCCCTGGTCTGGGGAGCTTACACTCTACAGGAAATGGGGGACAATGTTGAAACAAAAAGGTAAAGTGGCAGCTCGCTGTGGGACAGAGTATACTCAGGTGGAGTACGGTAACCCACACAGCTGGTCCCATTAAGTTTGGGGGTGCGATGTTAGGTGGGTGTTCTAGCGTGGGACTGGTGCAGCCGCACAGCTGGTCCATTAAGGTTTGGGGTGAGGAATGTAGGGGGTGTTACTAGTGATTGGGGACTGGTGGCAGGCTGCACAGCTGGTCCCATTATGTTTGGGGGTGTGGATGTTAGGGGGTTAAATAGCGTGGGGACTGGTCCAGCCGCACAGCTGGTCCCATTAAGGTTTGGGGTTGAGGATGTTAGGTGGGTGTTTACATAGTGAGGGGACTGGTGCAGCTGCACAGCTGGTCCCATTAAGGTTTGGTGGTGAGGGTGTTAGGGGTGTTACATCGCGTGGGATTGGTGCAGCTGCACACTGTCCCATTAAGGTTGGTGGTGAGGTTGTTAAGGTTTTACATCGCGGGTACTGGTGCAGGCCGCACACAGGTCCCATTAAGGTTTGGGGGTGAGGATTTAGGGGGTTTACATAACGTGGGGATTGGTCAGGCCGCCCAGCTGTCCATTAAGGTTTGGGGGTGCGGATGTTAGGGGGTGTTACATAGCGTGGGGACTGGTGCAGGCCGCACAGTCTTTCCCATTAAGGTTTGGGGTGTGGATGTTAGGGGGTAAATGCGTGGGGACTGGTCCACCGCACAGCTGGTCCCATTAAGGTTTTGGGGGGTGAGGGTGTTAGGGTGTTACATAGCGTGGGGATTGGTGCAGCCACACAGCTGGTCCCATTAGGTTGGGGTGTGATGTTAGGGGTGTTACACTAGCGTGGGGATTGGTGCAGCCGCTCAGCTGGTCCCATTAAGGTTTGGGGGTGAGGGTGTTAAGGGTGTTACATAGCGTGGGGATTGGTGCAGCCGCACAGTGGGTCCCATTAAGGTTTGGGGGTGTGGATGTTAGGGTGTGTTACAATAGCGTGGGGATTGGTGCAGCCGCACAGCTGGTCCATTAAGTTTGGGGGTGCGGATATTAGGGGGTGTACCATAGCGTGGGGATTGGGTGCAGCCGCACAGCTGTCCCATTAAGTATGGGTGGGGGTGTGGATGTTAGGGGGGTGTTACATAGCATGGGGACTGGTGCGCCGCACAGCGCTGTCCCATTAAGTTTTGTTGGGGTGTGGATGTTAGGGGTTGTCATAGCATGGGGACTGGTCAGCCGCACCAGCTGGTCCCATTAGGTTTTGGGGGTGCGGATGTTAGAGGTGGTGTACATAGCGTGGGGATTGGTGCGCCACACAGCTGGTCCCATTAAAGTTTGGGGGTGCGGATGTTAGGGGGTGTTACATAGCGTGGGGATTGGTGCAAGCCACACAGCTGGTCCCATTAGGTTTGGGGGTGCGGATGTTGTGGGGTGTTACATAGCGTGGGGACGGTGCAGCCGCCAGCTGGGTCTCTGAAGGTTTGGGGGTGCGGAGTTTAGGGGGTGTTACCATCGTGGTGGATGGTCCAGCCGCACAGCTGCTTCCCTAAGGTTTGGGGGGTGTGGATGTTAGGGGGTGTTACATAGCATGGAGTTCAGTTCAGCCGCACAGCTGGTCCCAGTTGGGTTGGGGGGTGTGGATGTTAGGGGGTGTTACATAGCGTGGGGATTGTCCTACTGCCGAGTTGATCTCAATGGTGTTGGAGGGAGGGGGAGAGAAGTTGGATGTTCTGGGTAATGCCATGAGTGCTTTTCATGAAAAGGTGGAGTTTACCGGTAGCTCATAAACATCTCGTAGCTGGGGGAGAGGTGATGGTGTTGCGTGGGGGGAGCTGATGGTGCGGTGCTGGGGATAGGTGTGTGATGGTGCGGTGCTGGGGGAGAGTCTGATGGTGTGCGGTGCTGGGGGAGAGTCTGATGGTGCGGTGCTGGGGGAGAGTCGATGGTCTGTGCTTGGGGAGAGTCTGATTGTGCGGCCTGGGGAAGTCTGATGTGCGGTGCGGGGGAGAGATCTGATGGTGCGGTGCTGGGGGAGAGTCGATGGTGCGGTGCTGAGGGCGGATCTTGGGCGGTGCGGGAGAGTCTGATGGTGCGGTGCTGGGGAGAGTCTGATGGTGCGGTGCTGGGGGAGAGTCTGATGGTTGGTGTGGGGAGAGTCCTGATGGTGCGTTGCTGGGGGAGAGTTGATGGTGCGGTGCTGGGGGAGAGTTGATGGTGCGGTGCTGGGGGAGAGTCTGAGGGTGCGGTGCTGGGGGAGAGATTGATGGTGCGGTGCTGGGGGAGAGTCTGATGGTGCGTGCTGGGGGAGAGTCTGATGTGCGGTTGCGGGGGATAGTTGATGGTGCGGTCTGGGGAGAGTCTGATGGTGCGCGGTGCTGGGGGAGAGTCTGATGGTTGCGGTGCGGGGGATACTTCTGATGGCGTTGCTGGGGAGAGTCTGAATGGTGCTGCTGGGTGAGAGTCTGATGTGCGGTGGCTGGGGAGATTCGATTCTGAGGGGTGCTGGGGAGAGTCTGATGGTGCGGTGCTGGGGGAGAGTCTGATGGTCGGTGCTGGGGGAGAGTGTGATGGTGCGTCTTGGTGTGAGAGTCTGATGGTGGTCGGTGCTGGGGGAGAGTCTGATGGTGGCGCGGTGCTGGGGAGCAGTGATGTGCTGATATCGGGGCCGGTGCTTGGGGGAGAGTGTGATGGTGCTGTCTGGGGGAGAGTCTGATGTGCGTCTGGGGGGGAGAGTCTGATGGTGCGGTGCTGGGGGAGAGTCTGATGGTGGCGGTGCTGGGGAAGAGTCTGATGTGCGCGGTGCTGGGGAGAGTCTGATGGTGCGGTGCTGGGGGAGAGTCTGATGGTGCGTTGCTGGGGAGAGTCTGATGGTGCGGTGCTGGGGAGAGTCTGATGGTGCGGTGCTGGGGAGATTCTGATGGTGCGGTGCTGGGGGAGAGTCTGATGGTGGCTGCTGCGGGGATAGTTCTGATGGTGCGCGGTGCCTGGGGAGAGTCTGTGGTGCGGGCTGTGGGAGACGCGATTTGCGCGTTGCGTGTGGGAGAGTTGATGGTTGCCGTGCTGGGGAGATGTCTGATGGTGCGGTGCTGGGGTAGGATCGAGGTCTGCGTGGGTGAGCGCGTGCTGGGCGAAGTCTGATGGGGTGCGGGAGAGTCAGTGCGGTGTGCTGGGGGAAGATCTGATGGGGTTGTGGGGGAGAGTCGATGGTGGCGTTGCTGGGGGAGAGTCTGATTGTGCGTTAGTGTGGGGAGATCGTCCTATTGTGGGTCGGTGCTGGGGTGAGAGTCTGATGGTGCGGTGCTCGGGTTGGAGTCTTATGGTGCGGTGCCTGGGGCGCAGAAGTCTGATGGTGCGGCTGCTGGGGGGAAGTCGATTGGTGCGCGGTGCTCGGTGGGGAGATCTGATGGTGCTGTGCTGGTGGGAGGGTCTGATGGGGTGCGTGCTGGGGGAGAGTCTATGCTGCGTGCCTGGGGTATAGTCCTGTGGTGCGGTTGCTGGGGGAGAGTTTATGGCCTTGCTGCGGAGGTCCGAGTGCGTGTGAGGGAGCTGGGGGATAGTCTGATGTGGCGTTGCTGGGGGAGGTCTGATTGGTCGTTGCTGGGGGATAGTGTGACGGTGCCGTCTGGGGAGAGTCTGAATGGTGGCGCGGTGCTGGGGCGAGTCTGATGGTGTGGGTGCCTGGGGGGTGGAGAGTGTGCATGGCGCGTGGTCTGGGGTAGAGTTGGCGGCTGGTGATTGTTATTCGGTGCTGGTGGGAAGTCTGATGGTGCGCGGTGCTGGGGGAGAGACTGATGGTGTGCGGTGCTGGGGGAGAGTCTGATGGTGCGGTGCTGGGGGAGAGTCTGATGGTGCGTGGCTGGGGGAGAGTGTGATGGTGCTGCTGGCTGCTGGGTGGCGTGTGGAGAGTCTGATTGTGCGGTGCCTGGGGAGTGTTGATGGGCGGTGCTGGGGGAAGTCTGAATGTGCGGTGCTGGGGAGGTCGGAATGGTGCGGGCGGTGCTAGGGGGATATACTATGGTGCGCGGTGCTGGGGAGAGTCTGATGGTGCGGTGCTGGGGGAGAGTGTGATTGTGGGTGCGTTCTGGTGAGAGGGTGATGGTTCGTTGCGGGGGGGAGAGTCTGAGTGTGTGCGGTGCTGGGAGAGCTGATGGGGCGGTGCTGGGGAAGTCTGAATGGTGCATGTGCTGGGGAGGAGTCTGATTGTGCGGTGGCTGGGGGAGAGGCTGATGGTGCGGTGCTGGGTGAAGTCCTGATGTGTGTGGGGGCGGTGCTGGGGGAAGAGTCATGATTGGTGCGTTGCTGGGAGGAGAGTGTGATGGTGCGGTGCTGGGGGGAGTCGATCTTGGTCTGCGGTGACTGGTGTAGATTCTTGATGCTGCTGTGCTGGTGGTATTTTGATGTTCTGTGCTGGGGAGAGTCTGTAAGGTGTGCGTGCTTGGGGGGAGAGTCGATTGGGTGCGTGCTGGGGAGAGTCGATGGTGCCGGTCTGGTGGAGAGTCGCTTCTCTTCGGCATATCGTGTGAATGCGGGGGTAGGTCTCTACATGACTCTCGATGCGGACTCGTGTGTGGGGGTAACAAAAAATGTCCTGTCTCAAGTAGCCGTGCACCGTGTGTCGGCCATGGCTGCTAATCCGGCCTCCGTACAGGGGAAAAAAAAAGCGACAGGACTCAAAGTCGCTGGTGGGGGGTGCTGGGGGTTCTGGGACAGTGGTGGGGGTGTCCGGAGCCCCGTGTGAAAAAAAAAAATAAAATGTCGAACGCACAAAACGGTGGGGCCGGGTGGGGACGAGTTCCCTGATGGTGCGCGGTGCTGGGGGAGAGGCTGATGGTGCGTGCTGGGGGAGATTGATGCTCGCGGTGCTGGGGAGAGACTTGATGGTGCGCGTGCTGGGTGCGAGATTCTGATAGTAGTCGTTCTCTCGGCTTCGCCTTGTTTCCGGGGGGAACACACATGATTATGTGTGGGTCGAGGAACTAGCTTGACGCGGGTGGCTAGAGAGTCGTAGGTGCGTCTGGGGGAGATGTCGGATGTGGGGGCGGTCTCTGGGTCGTGAGAGTCTGATTTGTGTTTTTTGTGCTGTGGGGTGAGATCGTTGTTCATTAGGGTGGCGTGTTGCTTCCGGGTGTGGATTTACGTAGTCAGGTCTGATAGGTGTTGTGCCGTCTCTGCGCCGGCCCTTTTTAGGAGGGCACAATGTTCATGACTGCATGCTAGGATTGCCTCGCGCGGAGGTGGCCCTACGTCGCACTCGCATTACGCCCGCACTTCTCTACAACCTGTGTGTGCTTAGTTGCGGTCTCGGTGTGTGTTTCGATCTCATTCCTAGTGACTTCTTGGTGGGGTGCAGGTCGTCATGACCCCGGTTAACCGCACAGGTAATTGTCCCTTTGTTTGGTGCGGTGCTGTGTGTATGTGAAGAGGTGTCCCCCTGATGGACTTTAGTTGCTATCAGGGGATGGCGCTGTTGTAATTCCAAATATGAAGGAGATTCTGATGGTGCGCGGAGTGCCCTATTGGGTGCGAGTCTGATGGTGCGGTGCTGGGTGAGAGTCTGGGTGCGGTTGCGGGTGGTGTGTCGACATTGTAGTTTTGCTGGAGATGTCGTGCGTCGGATTGATGCGCCCAACATCTTCTGTAAGGGAGAAGTGTACGTCCTCCGGGTAGCTGAATCAATGCTGTGGTATGGCCGGGTGATAGACTATTGCAATGCACACATGCGTATGATTCGTACTGTTTGCCCGGCTTTTCCGCTGGCAAGATGCGTGATCGAAAAGACTGAGGTTAGAAACGCAAAAGTGACTCCGTGGGGGTTGCATATTCTGTGTCTCATGGTCACGCTGTCCTGTGGGTCGCAAATAAAGGCATGATGGTGCCAGGATAAATCATGCGTTGGCAAGTGCAAGAGATGTGGCTGGTGCTCGTGACCTGGGGGGGCAAAAGAAGATGCTGTATGTGGTTCCGCGGTTGCTCTAGGAAGAGAGGTCGTGATGGTGGCGGGTTGTGTGTCCATGAGGAGCGGAGCAGTCTGCAATGAGAATGTTACGTTGATGCGGTGCTGGGGAGTATGTCTGCCACAATTGTGCTCCAGTGCGAATAAGTGCTCGTGCAGTCTGGATGGAGTATTGACATTATCAAGTTGTGCGATGGTGCTCGCCATGGGGGGAAGAGTCTGATTGTTGTCTCGCCTTGTGTTGTCACTTGGTGTAGAAGAGTCTATTGGATTGCTGTTTTGCAGTGTTCAAACATGGGGCTAAGTAGTAGATTGGATGTGGGTGCTGTCGTGCTGGGAGTTGAGTAGATACTACTGTTAAGGCGTGCACTCCGGTGCCATGGAATAGAGAAAATCTGAGTTGCGGCTGGCTGTGCTTGGTGTTTGCCGAGGTGTATTTAAGTTGGAGTGATTGACATGAGGGAAATGCGGTGGACTTGATGCTTGCTCGCTGGGAGGAGTCTTGCTGGGGCGGTGTGCTCGGCCATGTACTTGATCTAGATCTTGATAGTGCTGTTAGCTAGAAGATGCTTACTCCGAGGGCGGGAGAGTCTATAGGCTGCCTCTGCAGTTGCTGGTAGGCAGTGATGAGTGACGTCGCAAAAGGTCGGCGTACTATTACAAAACAACTGTCAGGAGGAGAAAGACTCCGATATGACATGCTTCAGAGGAGGCAGAAGTCTAGAATGGTAGCGATGAACATAATGGGGGAGTTACTGTATGTTGCCTGGTGTAGGGTGCAAGTGAAGTCATGAATAGATAGACGCAAGCGAGTAAAATGCTTGAAGGAGAGTCCGTGATGGAGAACCAGCTCATTTGCTTTTTGGATTGGTGTAGTCCTTCGTGAGAATAATGCTGCCTGTGTGCTAGGCAGGGATCGCTACAACACGAGCTTGCCTGGAGGTCAAAGCTGCGGGTGCTAGTGTTGAGCAGCGTGCATGGTGCGGCGAGTTGCTGGTGGGAGAGTGTGATTCGTGCGCGTGCGTCGGCGGGGGGAAGGAGTCTGGACTTCGTCGGTCGTCTCAATCAGGAGGGGGAGGATAATTCTGATCCTTTGTGTTGCGGTGTCAGGGGAAAAACAATCTAATTGAATGCCTTGGAATGTATAGTACTGGGAGAAGAGTCTGAATGGTGCCGTGGCTGGGGGTGCAAGAGTTACTATGGTGCGGTGCCTGGGGTAGAGTCTGATGGTGCGGTGCTGGGGGAAGTCTGATGGTCGGTTCTGTGGGAGAGTGGTTATGGTGGCGGTGCTGGGGAGAGTCTGTTGGTGGTGTCGTCTGGGAGAGTCCCTGAGTGCTGCTCGGTGCTGGGGGAGAGTCTGATGGTGCGCGTTCTGGGGGATAGTCTGATGGTGCGGTGCTGGGAGAGTTGATTGTTCGGTGCTGGGGGAAGAGTCCTGATGGTGCGTTGTCGGGGGAGAGTCTGATGGTGCGGTGCCTGGGGGAGAGCTGATGGTGCGGTGGCTGGGGGATGGAAAGTCTGTGGTTTGCGGTGCTGGGGGATAGTCTTATGGCGCGGTGCTGGGGGGAGGAGTCTTATGGTGCGGGCGTTGCTGGGGGTAGTCTGATGGTCGGTGCTGTGGGAAGTCTGATGGTGCGGTCTCTGGGGGAGAGTCTGATGGTGCGGTGGCTGGGGGAGAGGTCTGATGTGCGGTGCGTGGGAGAGTGTGATGGTGCGGTGCTGGGGTAGAGTCCTGATGGTTCGTTGCTGGGGGGGGAGGAGTCTGGGTGCGCGGTGCTGGTGTGAGAGTGTGATGGGCGTTGCTGGGGAGAGTGTGATTGTGGCGGGGCTGGGGAGAGTGTGGTGGTGCGGTTCTGTGGAGAGACTGATGGTGTGCTTTGCGGGGGAGAGTCTTATGGTCTGTGCTGGTTTATAGTCTGAATGCTGCGCGTGGCTGGGGGTAGAGTCTTATGTGCGTGCTGGGGGAGGTCTGATGGTGCGGTGCTGGGGGAATCGATGGTGGCGGTGCTGGTGATAGTCTATGGGTCGGTGCGGGGGGAGATTCGTGGTGCGGTAGCTGTTGGATAGTCCGATGTGGCGGTGTGGGGGAGAGTCTATGGTGCGGTGCTGGGGGAAGTCCTGATGTTTGCGGTGCTGGGTAGATTCTGAAAGGTGGCGGTGCTGGTGGATAGTCTGATGTCTGGCTGTGCCTGGGGTAGAGTCCTGATGGTGGTGCTGTGGGAGAGTCAATGGTGCGGGCGGTGCTGGGGGAGAGTCTGATGGTGCGGTGCTGGGGGAGAGTCTGATGGGTCGGTGCTGGGGGAGAGTCATGGTGCGGTGCGGGGGGCGAGTGATGTGCGGTGCTGGGGAGAGTCGATGGGCGGTGCTGTGGGATAGAGTCTATGGTGGGCGGTGCTTGGGGGAGATGTTATGGTGCGGTGCTGGGGGGGAGTGTGATGGGCGGTGCTGGGGGAGAGTCTGATGGTGCGGTGCTGGGGGAGAGTCTGATGGTGCGGTGCTGGATATGTGATGTTTGTGCTGGGGGATAGTCCCTGATTGGCGGTGCGGGGATAGTCTGTGGTGCGGGGCTGGGGAGAGTGTGATGGTGCGGTGCTGGGAGAGTGTGAGGTGCGGTGGCTGGGGGGGGAGATTCTGATGTGCGGTGCTGGGTGGGGAGAGTCTTATGGGTTTCGTGCTGTGGGAGAGTCTGATGTGCGGTTCTGGGGAGAGTCGATGGGCGGTGCTGGGGAGAGTGTGAGGGTGCGGTGCTTGGGTGAGATGTGTGGTGGGTGCTGGGGAGAGTGTGAGGTGCGTTCTGGGGTTAGGTCTGATGGTGCTTTGCGGGGAGAGTCTGAACTGGTGCGTTGCTGTGGAGAGTCTGAGGGTGCGAGTTGCGGGGAGGTCCTGATGGTGCTGTGCTGGGAGGTCTGAATGGTGCGGTGGCTTGGCTTTGGCCTCTCTCTCTTCTTGTTCTCTTGCTCTTCTTCTGTTTCTCTTTTCTCGAATTTTTTTTTTGCTGCGTCGGTTCTGCTTGCTATGTCTCTATTCTCGTTCCTTTGCTGCCTCTAAGGCCCAACTGTGCATTTATAGGCTACTTTCATCCGTGTCTCTGTCTCTTTTTCTCTTTATTCTGGTTGTCTCTTCTCCTTGTTTCTTTTCTATTTTCACTATCTTGCTGGTGCAAAGTCTGTATTCTTTGTTAATCTTTTTTTATGGTGGTGCTGGGGGAGAGTCTGATGGGCGGTTCTGGTATAGTCTGATGTGAGGTGCTGGGGATAGTCTGATGGTCGGTGCTGGGTGCTAGTCTGATGTTGTCGTTGCTGGTGGACGTCTGATTGGTGCTGTGGCTGGGTGAGAGTCTGTGTGCGGGCTGGGGATAGTCTGATGTGCGGTGCTGGTGGAGAGTGTGAATGTGTGTTCGGTTGGGAGAGTGTGATGGTCGTTTCTGGGGAGAGCCCGGATAGTGCGTGCTGGGTGAGAGTCTGATGGTGCGGTGCTGGGGAGAGTCTGATGGTGCGGTGCTGGGGAGAGTTTGATGGTGCGGTGGCTGGGGGAGTCTGATGTGCGCAGTGCTGGGGGATAGTCTGATGTGCGGTGGCTGGGGGAGAGTGTGATGTTGCGATTGCTGGGGGAGAGTGTGTATGGTGCGTTCTGGGGGAGAGTCTGATGGTGCGGTGCTTGGGGGAGAGTCTGCTGGCGCTTGCTGGGGGATAGTCTGATGGTGGCGTGCTGGGGGAGAGTGTGATGTGGCGGTGCGGGGGGAGGAGTGGGATGGTGCGGTGCTGTGGGGATTCTGATGGTGCGTGCTGGGGCAGAGTCTGAGGTGCGTGCTGGGGTATAGCGAGGTGCGGTGCTGGGGGAGAGTCTGATGGGTCGCGGGCTGGGGGATAGTGTGTGGTGGGCCCGTTGCTCTGGGGGAAGTGTGATTGGTGCGGTGCTGGGGGAGAGTGTGATTGGTTGCGGTGCTGGGTGAGATCGGAATGGTTGCGGTGCTTGGGGAGATCCTGATGGTGCGGTGCTGTGGAGAGTCTGATGGTGCGGTGCTGGGAGAAGTCTGATGGTGCTGTGGTGGGGGTAGCGTCCTGATGGTGGTCGGTTGGCTGTGGGGAAGTCGATGTGAGGTGCTGGGGGGAATTCTTAATTGTGCGGTGCTGGGGGAGTACTGTGGTGCGTGGCTGGGGGACGGCTCTGAATGTCGGTTGCTGCTGGGGGGAGAGTCTGTGGGTGCTGTGCTGGGGGAATTGTTGATGGTGCGTTGCTGGGGAGAGTGTGATGTGCGGTGCTGGGTGAGGAGTGTGATGGTGCGGTGCTGGGGAGTCTATGGTGCGTTCGGGGGAGAGTCTATGGTGCTTGCTGGGGGCGAGGTCGATGGTGCGTTCTGGGATATATTCTGAATGGTGCGTGCTGGTAAGTCTAAGTTTGCGGTCTATGGGGAGAGTCTGATGGTGCGGTCTGGGGAGAGTCTGATGGTGCGCGTGCTGGGGGAGAGTCTGATGGTGCGTGCTGGGGTAGAGTGTGATTGTGCGGTTGCTGGGAGATTCTATGGTGCGTGCTGGGGAGAGTCTGATGTGCGGTGCGGGGGAGAGTCGATGTGCGGGCTGGTTTAGAGTCTGTATTGTGAGGTGCTGGGGGATTCTGATGTGCGGTGCTGGGGGAGAGTCCTGATGGTGCTGTGCTGGGGAAGTCTGATGGTGCTGGTGCTGGGGGCGAGTCTATGTGGCGGTGCTGGTGAGATTTCTGAATTGGTGCGGTGCGGTGGAGAGTCTGATGGTGCGGTGCCTGGGGAGATTCTGATGGTGGGTGCTGGGGAGAGTCTGTGGTGCGGTGCTGGGGGGGAAGTCTTATGTGCTGTGCTGGTGGGAGAGTGTTATGGTGTGCTGTGCTGGGGGAGATTTATGGTGGCGGTGCTGGGGGAGATTCTGATGTTCGTGCTGGGGGAGATCTGATGGTGCGGGTGGCTGGGGAAAGTCTGAATGGTGCGCATGCTGGGGGAGAGTCTGATGGTGCGTGCTGGGAGAGTCTGATTGGTGCGGTTGCTCTGGGGTATAGTCTATGGTGCGGTGCTTGGGAGAGTCGATGGTGCGTGCTGGTGGAGAGTGTGATGTGCGGTGCGGGGAAGAGTGTGATGGTGCGTGCGGGGTGAGATTCTGATGGTGCGGTGCTGGGGGAGAGTCTAATTGTTCGGTGCTGGGGGAGATCTGATGGGCGCAGTGCTGGGGAAGAGTCGGATGGGTGCGGGTGCGGGGGAAGTCTGTGGTGCGTGCTGGGGAGATTTCTGATGGTTGCGGTGCGGGGGAGAGGTGAGTGTGCGTTGCTGGGGGAGATGTCTGATTGTGGCGGTGCTGGGGAATTCTGGAGGGTTCGGGCTGGGGGAAGTCTGAGTGGCGGTTCTGGGGGGAGTCTGATGTTGTTCGGTGCTGGGGGAGAGTCTGATGGTGCGTGGTCGGGAATTCCAGAGCGAGGGGGCAGCACGGGAGAAGTCGCAGGCCTTGGACATAGTGACAGCATGCGGGCGCGCATTGGCGTGGCGTCACGCTCGCCTCAAGCAGGAGGGATTTCTGTCCTGCAGCCAGAGACAGCAGGGAGGCGTGTCGGGGGGCGCGGATGTGACATCACGGAGCTGGTTCTCTCTCATTGGTCGAACTGGTCAACTTGACCTGGCTGCCATGCGGCAAATTCAAACAAGGTGTTCGCGCTTGCGCGCACTATACACATGCACATTGGCGTCCTAGTGTTTGTTTTCGGCGCGAGCGATGTCGCTCGCGCTGTCTCCGGCACTATGGACGCGGCCTTAGAAGGGGGCAGTTAGAGGAGGTAATAAGGCAGGAGGACAGACGGAGGTCATGGGCAGAACATAGGGGGCATTTAGGGGTATATTTGGGGGGTGAGGGCTGAGCTGTAAGGGGAGGCAGCGTCGTATGAATACAAGCAATGTAACCATTACGCGATTAACCCTTTAGCTGCAAGAGGCGCAAGCAAACCACTGCGTGGCTGCTATCGGCCCGCGACCGTTCAGGGTTCTCATCCTCCTCCTCCTCCTCCTCCTCCTCCTCCTCCTCCTCCTCCTCCAAGGTACTTCGTCAGCTTTGTGATCCAGTTCCAGTTTCACGAGGCCCTCTGCAAAGCAGCCAATCAGACGGAAGCCCTGTACAAGTGCGACATCTACAAGTCCAAGGAGGCCGGGAAACTGCTCGGGTGAGAACCAAAGAAATGCGTCGGGGTGCTTTGAGGTTTTTCTGCTGTGCCGACGGGCGAATACCGATTCCCACGCCGTGAGCACGTTCCCATGTCTAGGACATGGTCTGCCACCCCTGCCCTTCCCCGTTATCTCTTAGCGTCCACGGCAATCAGGGATTCTGGGTAATGACATGCAAATGAGCACAAAGTGTCACTCCTTGCGTCTTGTCCATTTCCACATTGGACCCCCCCTATAAGCGTCCGCCTGCCTCGTTACACAGCTTGTTCAGCGCAGCCTAAGTTACAGAAGTGCAGAGCCAGTAAACCTACTCACAGACAGCCTTTTCAGCACAGCCTGGGTTACAGAAGTGCAGAGCCAGTAACCTATCCACAGACAGCCTTTTCAGCATAGCCTGGGTTACAGAAGTATGCACAACATGTCAACTCAAATGCTGGTTAGTTCCTTGTGAATGGTGCTACAACATTTGACTTGTTCATCCTACAGCAGGTGGGGGGGGGGGGGTCTTCAACCCGGGAATAGGCACTTCAGACATAAAAAGAATATTTGGAAAGGGAGTCCCTGCCCTGAAGAGCTTACAATCTAAGTGGTAAGGAAGTACAGAGACAGTAGGAAGGGTGTTCTGGTAAGTGCGTCTGCAAGGGGCCAAGGTCAATGTATGAGATGTATAGTCTCAGCCACGGAGCTACCCATATGCTTCGTTACAGAGGTCTGACTTAAGAAAGGTCCTACAGGTGGAGAGAGAGAGGGTGCCGGTCGGATATTGAGGGGAAGGACATTCCAGAGATGTGTTTTAAAAAAAGGTCCTTCAGGTGGAGAGGTTGGATATTGGAGGGGAAGGATCCAAGAGGTGTGTTTTAAGGAAAGGTCCTGAAGGTGGCAGATTGGGTTTGCCAGTTGGAATATTGAGGGGAAGACATTCCAGAGATGTGTTTTAAAAAAAGGTCCTTCAGGTGGAGAGAGAGAGGGTGCCGGTCGGATATTGAGGGGAAGGACATTCCAGAGATGTGTTTTAAAAAAAGGTCCTTCAGGTGGAGAGGGTACCGGTTGGATATTGAGGGGAAGGGCATCCCAGAGGTGTGTTTTAAGAAAGGTCCTGAAGGTGGAGAGATGGGGTGCCAGTCGGATATTGAGGGGAAGGGCATCCCAGAGATGTGTTTTAGGAAAGGTCCTACAGGTGGAGAGAGAGAGGGTGCCAGTCGGATATTGAGGGGAAGGACATTCCAGAGGTGTGTTTTAAAAAAGGTCCTTCAGGTGGAGAGAGAGAGGGTGCCGGTTAGATATTGAGGGGAAGGACATTCCAGAGGTGTGTTTTAAAAAAAGGTCCTACAGGTGGAGAGGGTGCCGGTTGGATATTGAGGGGAAGGGCATCCCAGAGGTGTGTTTTAAGAAAGGTCCTGAAGGTGGAGAGAGGGTGCTGGTCGGATATTGAGGGGAAGGACATTCCAGAGGTGTGTTTTAAAAAAGATCCTACAGGTGGAAAGAGTGCTAGTTGGATATTGAGGGGAAGGGCATCCCAGAGATGTGTTTTAGGAAAGGTCCTACAGGTGGAGAGATAGAGGGTGCCGGTCGGATATTGAGGGGAAGGACATTCCAGAGGTGTGTTTTAAAAAAGGTCCTACAGGTGGAGAGAGAGAGGGTGCCGGTCGGATATTGAGGGGAAGGACATTCCAGAGATGTGTTTTGAAAAAAGGTCCTACAGGTGGAGAGGGTGCCGGTTGGATATTGAGGGGAAGGGCATCCCAGAGGTGTGTTTTAAGAAAGGTCCTGAAGGTGGAGAGATGGGGTGCCAGTCGGATATTGAGGGGAAGGGCATCCCAGAGGTGAGAGATATATGAGATACTAGCTGAGAGACCCGGCGTTGCCCGGGATGTGAAGTGTGAATAAGTATGTGTAAATGTTGTATTGTTAATGTAGCCTCGGGGGGGGGGGGGGGGGTTAAGTTGGGATCACACACAGCGCTGTTGCCTCGGGGGGGGGGGGGTGGGGGGGTGGTTAATGTTGGTTCTGTGTGGTGTGATCTCGAGGAGCTGCGGACACGTGCGGGTGTCCGTTGGTGATGTGAGGACAACAGCGCAGTAGCCTCGGGGGGGGTTTGTGTGGAGGGGGTTAATGTTGGGATCACAGAGGAGCTGTTGCCTCGGGGGGGAGGGGTGGGGTGCGGTTAATGTTGGGTCGAGCTGTGCCTAGGGGGTGGGGGGTGAGGTGGGAGTGGGAGAGGAGTGAGGAGGAGGTGAGGTGAAGGGGAGGTGGGGGTGTGGCAGTGTAGGCCGTAAGAGGGGTTGGTGTTGTGAGCGTGCGGGTGTGTGTGGGTGTTGGGTGAGGGTGGTGGAATGTTGCAGTGCTGAAAGCAATAAGACTGGATCTGTTGTGGCAGTTGTTGTCGTGGTAGCAGGCGGGGTCAGGGTTTTCTGGGTTGAGAGACAGGAGGTTAGGTGCAAATCTCTCAGAGCAGTGAGGGTTAGGTACAAGCTCTCAGAGTCATGGCGGCAGGTTGGTGCTGGCCAGCGTTCCCAAAGATCAGTGATGGGTGAGAGGAGTGAAGGGGTGTCAGTGGTGGTAGGTCATGAGGGTGAGGGTGGGACATGTGGCAGTGGTGTTGAGCACCAGACAATGAGAGTTGTGCGGGGGGCGGACCGCAGACCAATGAGAGGTGTGCGGGGGCGGGCATGGCTGAGGCGGCGAGGGAGAGAGTGACAGGCCCAAAGGTGCAATCAGATGTCCGTAGGGACACAGGAAGATGCAGACAGGCATACAGTGCTTCACTACTATATAATAAGATATAGTATCGCCATTTCAGTCTATGCTCTACAAAAGCCGTTCCAACGCTTAGTACTGTATAACGGGCCCTTGGGGTTCACGCTAGTGGTCACTTGATGGGATGTTGTCCTACACAGGATGCCATGAAGTTGGGCATCACAAGCCTTGCCGGTTGCCATGGAGATGATCACAGGCCAGCGCACCATGTCTGCTCACGCCCTCCTCGACTACTTCAGCCGTGACCGACTGGCTGATCGAGCAGAAGAGAACCAAAGAATGGGGACACATTGGCTGGCCCGAGTACAACTGGATGCCAGGTGAGTGTTGAGGGCAAAACATCGGCGTGGTCCATCTGGACACGTGGGGGGTCAGTCTAATCGCTGGTTTTCGTGATGGGCTCGCCTTGTAATGGGGGAACCTTGATTAATTCAAACCGAGCCCAATCTGAGTCACCCTTCCTTGAGGGGAACGGGCTTTGTATCTCAGTTCACTTCTCATAAAACACGTAGTCATATAAGGACTGGCTCAGCATCTAGTGTCTCATGTCCTTAGCCATGAAGTCAGAGGGGGTAACAAGCTTTGTGCCTAAGCAGCTGTAACCATATCACCACAAGTCCTCATAATCCATAGCCAGGCCATCCTAATGGTTAGTGAAACAAGCCCGTATACCCTGATTTTCAGATATTGGAACTCACTCCTCATGACATCCTCTTCCCACTTTCAGCAGCCCAAGAAGCACCCTCCAGCAAAGTCGACTTCCTGGGGATGTCGTTGACAATGGCCAGCGTTGCTGGCCAGTGGATCCTCTGGTGCTGGGCGTAGCCCTGGTCATCACTGCCATCGTCCTGGGGGTCCAGTTTCTCAAGGTCAAGCGTAGACCAAGAGGTCCACTTCTGAAATGGGATACAATAGCCACCGAGCACCTCTGACTGGAAGTCAACCCCTGGGTTGTTCGGTTCTTGAACTTGGGGACACGCACTGTGTGTATAGTTCCATCAGGGTCAGTCCTCTTGTTGACTATGCAATAAAACTTCCGCACAGAAGATCAATCCATAGAGCCTCGAATGCCAACAATTAAAGGATGAATAGGTGCAGGTGGGAGGAAGGTGTGGAGGGAGGGGTCAGATTCATGTCAATTCTATCATCGGGAGCTAAACTCTTTTCAGCCTTTCCCCAGCCAAGGGGGCAATAAACACTGTCATAGGTAGAAACTGTTCTGTATTTACGTTCTCGTTCTTGAAACCATTGGTTCACAAAATAGCCGTCGATGGGCAAACCAGGCTGGCCGAACCAGCCTTCAACTGCTTGGTGGTGGTTGGAAGAAGGTCTCATAGAGTTGGACCTGTCTCTTACCCGTAAAATAAATATTAAAAAGCCAGGACATCCAGAGATTTGGTTGGGAGGCGTTGAATTTCTTAACCAGGTGCCCCACCCGTTTCTCGTACACTGAAACCTCTTTACAAAAATGGGGACCACCCTCCACGAATGTATTAAACCGGGGAGGTTTTTGCGTAGAATGAATATTCGAGTGAGACTACGTCAGGTATTTGAAGGTGGGGTTCCCGTTTCAACAGGTTGGGGTCCTGCGCTATCCTTTCTGATGTTTGAAGGACACCCCATTTTCCTCTCTTGTTTTGCAAGGTTACGTCAAAAGGGTTTGGGGATTTGGGAGGGGTTGAGGAACACAGAAGAAAAAAAAAGGGGGGGAAGGGCGGGGGGTATCAGGAGTATAGAACTAGGGTGGCTACAGTGGCTTCCAAACAAAATGGTGGAAAGTGGACGGATTCGAAAAAAAAACAAAAATAAAACAATCTAAGCTAGTGATGATCCTCCTCTGCACTTGGCCAACCCCCAGGCTCGAAACCTCCTATGATTGGGGCAATTACCTGGCAGCGGCCAATGAGGATGGAGGAAGCTGCCAAGCCCACTAGCAACAGCCCTGCTCTGGGAAATTCTGTGACAAACACCGACCCTCCCCCCCAAGCGTTCAGGTAAAGAGTCCAGTGAGGGTATAGCAGACCCATACATGTCCAGCATTACCTTCATTTATACGGACAGTGTCCAAATACAGGAACAGCGCGGGTTCAATATGGACCCTGGGAACCCTCGGAGGGTGACACCGGAACCCCTAAACCCTGATACAAGTTACACAGAGAGTGTCGCATGCGCACACCAAGGAAGCTATGGAAACAAGGCAAAACAAAGTTGGTGTGCAGATGAGAGCGTGCATGCAAGGTGACGGTGGTCAGTGGGGAAGGAGACAAAGACAGGGGGGCAAGTGAATAGCCAGACTGGCTGCTTCAGGAACAAAACAAGTTGACAAGGCAACAGCCAGGCTGGGTGGGGTTTATTACCGTCAACTAAGATTGCCTCCTGGAAGATTCCAGATATTACCAGCACAGAGGACCGGAACATGACTCATCTGCCGTCCCCCCTACAGGTCAGTCGGGAGTTACGTGCGGGAGGGAAACCTTGGCGCTGGGGTACATGATGCTGTGACCACCTTTATGTCACACAATACTCTCTAGATGCTCCACATGTTGTCACGACACAGGGGCGTAACTAGGAATGAGCCCTCTGCTCTTTTACATCTGGGTCTGCTCTACATTTAGCCAAGGATAAGCTGATTTGGGGGATCTGTCCCTGGTCACAATTTACCCTCCCCCCCCCACCACCACCCCCCGTTTGGGGTCATTGCCCTTTCTGTAGGATATCGGGCCGGGGTCTTTGAGCATACTCGTGAGTTTCCCCTTACCGCCAGCTTGATGGGTGACCACCTCCGGTCCTCAAGGGTCACCCGAGGCCAGGTTTTTTTTTTAGGATATCCCTGCTTCAGCACAAGAGAGTGCAGTATAATGAATGGGTGCTGATTGAGCCCCCTGGCTGAAGCAGGGATATCCTGAAAACCTCACCGTTCGGCCCCTTGAGAATGGAGCAGGACCATCCGTGCTCTCCAAGCACCTCCAGGGGTTAGTCAGCCCAAGAGTCCATTAGCTTCCCCCCTCTCCCCCCCCACACAGCTAATAGATGGTTTTTTTTAAAAAGGACGTGATTGAATATAGGCACAGAAGGGCAGAGGACGACACCAACTTTCAGTTCCCGGGGAGGGCCAATCGAAGACTGAGACACTCATTGAGCCCACCTGTGCTGAAGCAGGTGGCAGATTGAGCCACCTGTGCAAGACAGGGATATCCTGGAAAACCTTGGACCTATCGGTGGCCCTGAGAACTGGAGGTGGGTCACCCTGAGGAGGTTTTTCGAATTGGATTTTAATAGAGATAGCCACATGCCGTACACACGCTTTTGATGTCGCCAGTTGCGATATTTCTCTCGCCTCCATCTGTGCCAATTACTAGTGCGGGGCCAGAAGCCAAAAATGGGAGGGGGCGGGGGGTCTTCTTCTTACCACTCTGTACACAAAAGGGGGGGCAAGGGGGTGGGCGAGGGAGTCGAGGCAGGAGGGTGCGAAGGGCCCGGGAGTGCGGGAGGAGGGGTTAGGGGGGGAGAAGGGGGCAGCGCGAAATCAGATCGGATTCGTGGGGAGCAGTACCAGGAAAGTAATTGGGGTACAGCGGAAACGGGGTGCCAAGCCATTTTAGATAAGGAATTCCGGACGGACGGGGGGACGACGAGTGCACAGCGTTTCCGGTGGGACGTTACGTCATTGATGGCAGCTGCGAAACTCCTCCGGCCACAAAATCCCACACGAAGCCAGAAGACGACACGCTCGCACAATGAGGGAGGGAATCAGTTGCCTCGCCCACCGGGGCAGGCTCGCAGTTCTTCTCCTGTTGGCGTTGCTTTTTTTTCTCTACTCGCTTTTTTTTGAGGCTTTTTTTTTTTGTTTTCTAGTCGAGGCGTGCTAAGAGACCTACACGTTGCTGGCTTCCGCCTTGTGTGGTTTTTTTTTCGCTCCTGACCGGTGTATTTGTAGTATATTCCTCTGGCCCAGTTGCCCTGCCTCCTGGCCAATTTGGGAGTCTCCCTGGCACTTTGTGCTCCCTTGGCATTTTGCTGCTCCCCTGGCCACTTCTCTCTCACTCCCCTGGCCTTTTGCCTGCTTCCCTGGCCATTTTGCTGCTCCCTTGGCCATTTTGTCTGCTTCCTTGGCCATTTTGTATGCTTCAGTCTGTTATCCCTTGGCCATTGTGTCTGTTACCTGGCCCATTTGGTAGTCTGCCCATTGTGCCATTTTGTCTGCTCCCCTGGCCATTTTGCTGCTCCCTTGGCCATTTTGTCTGCTCCGTTGGCCCTTTTTATTTTGGTCTGCTCCCTTGGCCATTTTTGTCTGCACCTGGCCATGTGCTTGCCCTTGGCTCATGGTCATTCTTACTGGCCACATTTTGTCTGCTCCCTGTCCATTTTGTCTTGCGTCCCTTGGCCATTTTGTCTGCTCCCTGGCCATTTTGTCTGGCTCCTTGGCCATTTGTCTGCCCTTGGCCCTTTTATCGTGCTCCCTTGGCATTTTGTCTGCCTTCATTGCCTTGGCCAATTTGTTGCTTTGCCATTTTGTCTGCTCCCTTGGCCATTTTGTCTGCTCCCTTGGCCATTTTGTATGCCCCCTTGGTCGTTTTGCCCGAGTCCCAACAACACCTATCTGGTTGTACAATGGCTACAGCCTTTATGGACACTTCGCACCCACATGGTGGCAATCCTTAACGTTCGCACCCCCCCCCCCCCCCCACATCACGCGAGCCACTGGCCAAAGGGCACGTGTCATCCCAAGCCTGGCGTACGGCCACCTTACCACGCTCCAACAGGGGGGCCGCAAACCCGGGAAACGCCCACCCACTGCTGCCGGGAAGCCACATCCCGCATGCTGTGACAACGAACTAACTCCCACTAACCTGACACATGGGGCGTAACTACATTTTTGGGGGGGCCCCTGCAAAAATGCTGAAAAGTCCCCCTAAACAAACACCGCAAAATGAATGTAGTTTCCAACGAGGTCCCCATGTCAGCGGCTTTGCGAGCACCCCCACTTTTTCAGACACCTTGGTCCTTACAGTAGAGGATGTATAATCACTCACAAGACTCACCTGTAAGTGTGTCAACCCCCATGCTCTCCCTCCACCTACCTCTCTCTTCTGCTCACTCATTACACTCTCCCCCTCAATATCCCTAAGACAAATCCGATCTCACTCAATTCCCCACCAGACACACACTCATTCTTCCTCCCCCATACATACACCCCCAACACCCACTCAATTGCCCCCCACACACACACATACACACTCAATTCCCCCCAGAGCTTTCCCCACAAACACACACACTCAACCCATCCACCCTCAATCACAACACACAGAATCTCAATCACAACACACCCAACCAACGCAACGAACAACAAAAAAGAAACGCAATCGACAACACAGCCCACCCGAGCCAAACGACGCGCAGTAGCAAAAATATCTACAGAGATATACTACACGCACAATAAAAAACCTAAAGAGAAAAGCAAATAAAAAACAGAAATTTACCGCGAGAAAAATAATAAAAAAACTCAAACCGCAATGAAAAAGCAAAAGAGAACGAATGAAATAGAGGAGGCAACAAACACCCAACCACACGCCAATGGAACAACACACAAGAAAAAAGCGAGCACAAACGACACCCACCCACCCGCAAGCACAACACAAGAAAAGCAAGCACAACGAAACCAAACCTAGCCAACACACGCGCAAGCAAAAACACACTCCACCACACGCAGGGAAAAACACGGCGCAAAGCACAATAACACACCCACATATCAGACAAAATAAATAAAAGAGGAATCACAAAAACAGACCACCACATACCAAGCAGAACAAAAACTGAAAGCGACGAGCGAAAGTAACAACACATCAGAAACGCAAGCACAAACGACACCCACCCACCCCGCAAGGCACAACACAGCAGAAGCGCAAGGGCCAATAAAGGGCACAACACACCCACCCACAAGCAACAACACACATGAGAAACCAATCACAAACAAAACAACCCCACCTCAATCACAACACACAGAACTCAATCACAACACACGAAAAACTCAATCACAACACACCCACCCACCCTCAATCACAACACACAGAACTCAATCACAACACACAGAACTCAATCACAACACACCCACCCACCCACACACTCTCAATCACAAAACACCTCTACGGTAATGAAGCCGCCTGTAGATGTATTTTGATTGCATAGAATAGATGGCAGTCGGGGGTCTCCTGGGCCGGTGTTAATGTGTGTCCGCTCCGGAGACCCCCGGCTTCAATCCCATGCAAGAAAAATGTCCGCTCTCGGATCCCACCTCGCCACCATATGGCTGGCGAGATGAGATCTCCGGGAAACTCGCCATTCCAGAGCCGCGGTGAGATCCCCGAGGTGACTAGAACAGCGCGGTTCTCTCGGAATGGCGCTGTCTTGTAGCTCTCGCTCGGTGAGCTTGGCCGGGAAGCGAGACCTCGCGGGACCTTCCCCGTACGTGTTGGCCAACTCATCGGGGCTTTGAGTAGCTCCCTACCCAAATGTTGCCAGAACTGCTCAAAATCCTCGATGAGTTGGTTACCGACCCTACGGGGTGAGGCCCCCGGTGTCACCGTTGGCGCCTTCTCTTTAACGCAGTTGGTTACCGACCCTACGAGGTGAGGCCCCCGGTGTCGCCGTTGGCTCCTTCTCTTTAACGCGGGTTCCCTGCCGATGGTTCCAAGAAGTGCAGAACCAGCAACCCTGCTCAAAGACAGTCGTGCCGACCTTTCGGGGCTGATCAGTGTGAGAATGGGGAATGACCTGGCCACACCAGCGAGCAGTATAGCGAGTTAGAGGGAGAACCCCCCCGAGGCGCCCCCCCTATAACACCCGTTCGTCATAATAGTTTCCCCGCTTGTTATGTGCCAATAACACGTAGAAAGCAGTGTTCTGCGGGGCACTCAAGGGCCACCAACAGGCCAAGTATTAGGGATATCCCTGCTTCAGCACAGGTGGCTCAATCAGACCCTGCTTCAGCACAGGTGTTTCAATCAGTCGCTGCTTCAGCAAAGGTGGCTTAATCAGTCCATGCTTCAGCACAGGTGGTTCAATCAGTCTCAGCTTCAGCACAGGTGGTTCAATCAGTCTCAGCTTCAGCACAGGTATCTCAACCAGTCCCTGCCTCAGCATGGGTGGCTCAATCAGTCCCGGCTTCACCACAGGTGTCTCAACCAGTCCCTGCTTCAGCACAGGTGTCTCAACCAGTCCCAGCTCCAGCACATGGGTGGCTCAATCAGTCTCAGCTTCAGCACAGGTTTCTCAACCACCCCCCTGGCGCAATGCAACAGCTGCCTAGAAGTGCAGTAACAGCTGTCAGCTGGGAATGTAGGTATGTATCCATTAGGTGGCGCTCTCCTCCCTTCTAAGCATACACCGGTAGAACGAGGCCTATAAGAGGCTCGCTGCCCTATAAGAGGCTCGCTGCCCTATAAGAGGCTCGCTGCCCTATAAGAAGCTCGCTGCCCTATAAGAAGCTCGCTGCCCTATAAGAGGCTCGCTGCCCTATAAGAAGCTCGCTGCCCTATAAGAGGCTCGCTGCCCTATAAGAGGCTCGCTGCCAGGGTTGCCACCTTCGACTGACGGTCAACCTGGAGATTTTTTTTTTTTTTAAATGACACTGTGTTGCCATGACAACGGGATGCTATGTAACGTCCCGCGGCGTCAAGTTGCCATGACAACGTGGCACCGCATGACGTCGTGACATCATGTGGCGTCTCATTGTCATGGCAACGAGCATCACGTGATGCTGTTACGTCACGTGACGTTCCCGTTGGCATGGCAACACAGCGCCATTTGACGCCGCGCAGCCATATTGACAGTAGTTGCAGGAGGAGATGGCGGGAGACTGCTATTGCTGGCACTATTGCTGCGTTAATGGTATATGGAATTATACCTTACATCATTTCTATTATTTATAACTAACGCTGATGACAATTGTTGCAAACAGAATCGTCGCTGATCAATATTAATTTATTACAATGTTTACCTCAGTTTATTTTACTTGAGTTAATTTAACAAAGACCTCATTGTTATCAAAAGGGAGGAACTGAAGCAGCTTTACTGTAAAGAGAGAGAGGGGGAGAAGAGAGAGAGAGGGGGGGGAGGAGAGAGAGCGAGAGGAGAGGGGGTGAGAATGAGATGCCGCGCGCGCGGGGGGGCGGCGAAGAGCGAGAGCGGGGGCGGAGACGCGAGAGAGAGAGGGGGGAGGGCGCAAGCGCGCGAGCGGGGGGAGGAGAGAGGAGCGCGAGGTGGGGAAGACGGGCGAGCGAGAGGGGGGGAGGAACGCGCGAGCGCGCCTATCTTCTTTGTTGGCCGTTGTTCTGGTCCGCTGGTTGGGAGGACGAGACAGAGAGACAGAGAGAGTGGCGGAGGACCGCCACAGGATTGAGAGACGAGAATCTCCTCACTCTATCGTTTGGGGAGAGGAGAAGAGAGAAGAGAGGGGGGGGTGAGAGAGAAGAGGGGGCAGAGACGAGAGAGGGGGAGGGAGAGGAGAGAGGGAGGAGAAAGAGAGAGAGGGGGGAGAGGGGGAAGAGAGAGCGAGAGAGGGGGGAGATAGAGGAGAGAGAGCGGGAGGGACAGATAGGAGGAGGGGGGAGGAGAGTGAGAGGGAGAATAGAGAACGAGGAGAGGAGGTCGCTCCGGGGAGGAGAAGAGAGGTGAGAATGAGAGATCGGGTTCAGTAGAGGTTGAGGGAGGAGAAGAGAGGAAGAGGCGGGGAGGAGATAGAGATGAGAGGGGGAGAGAGGGAGAGGGGGGAGGAGAAGAGAAGACGAGGGAGGGAGAGGGGAGGGTGAGAGACGGAGGGAGAGGGCGAAATGAGAGAGAGGAGGGGAGGAAGAGAGACGAGCCACGGGGGGGCAGAGAGAGAGGAGCGGGGAAGCAGACGGCAGGGAGAGAGACGAAGAGGGGGAGAAGAGAGAGAGAGGGGGAGAAGAGAGAGGGGGGAGAGAGAGAGAGGCAAGAGAGCTCGTTGGCTTGAGCAGAGAGAAGAGATAGAGGGGGAGAAGAGGGGAGAGAGAGAGGAGGGGAGAAGGACGAGGGGGGGAGAAGAGAGAGGGTGGGAAGAGAGAGGGGGAGAGAGAGAGAGAGGGGGAAGAGGGAAAGAGGGAGAGGGGGAGAGAGAAGAGAGAGAAAGGGCGAAGACGAGAGGGGGGGGGAGAAGGAAGAGAGGAGGTTAAGATACATGGTGGCGGTGGTGTGTGTTCTCTACGCAGGGTTTCTAAGAAGTTACTGGTTGTTGTGGTCAATCGATCTGTTAATAAAAACTACAACTCCCATGATCCTACCTGTCGAGCATGTGCAGTAGAGATAGGGCGTGACCCGGATTAGTAGGCAGTGAAGTGCCACAGATAGTCCGTGAGAAAGTGAAAGGAACTATGTGAGTGAGCAGCAATGTAATAATTACTGTGCTGCCTGTCTCAACACCCGCCCACCCGGAGATTTCAGGGACAAACCGCGGCAGCCCGGAGAAGGGGCTCGCCAAACCCGGATATACAGGTGAAACACGCGGAGAGGTGGGAACCCCGCTCGCTGCCCGTATAAGAAGCTTCGTGGCCCGTATAAGAGGCTCGATGCCCTATAAGAAGTCGCTGCCCTATAAAGTCGTGCATTAGAAGCCGCTCATGCCTGCCCTATAAGAATGGTCGCTGCCACTATAAGAGGCTCGCTGCACTATAAAGAAGCATCGCTGCCCTATAAGAGAAGTCGCTGCCTTATAAGAAGAGCCGTTTTCGAGCCCCTGCCCTATAAGAAGCTCGCTGCCCTATAAGAGGCTCGCTGTCCTATAAGAGGCTCGCTGCCCCTATAGAGCTCGCGCCCATATAGAGGGCTCGCTGCCCTATAAGAGGCTCGCTGCCCTATAAGAAGCTCGCTGCCCTATAGAGCGGCTCGCTGCCCTAAAGAAGCTCGCTGACCCTATAAGATGTCGTGCCCTATAAGAGGCTCGCTTGCCTTAAGAAGCTCTGATGCCCTGTAAGAGCGCTCGCTGCCCTATAAGAGGCTCGCTGCCCTTAAGAGGCTGCTTGCCCTATAAAGGATGATGCCTATAAGAACCGTCTGCCTATAAGAGGCTCGCTGCCCATTAAGAAGCTCGTACTGGCCTATAACGAGGCTCGCTGCCCTATAGAAGCTCGCTGCCCTATAAGAGGACGTGCCTATAAGAGGCTCTGCCCTAGCCATCCTAAGAAGCTCGCTGCCTAAAGAGGTCGCTGCCCTATAAGAGATGCTGCGTGCACTATAAAGGACTGACCTTTAGAGCTCGCTGCCCTAAAGAGGCTCGCTGCCCTAAAGAAGCTCGCGCCCTTTAGAAGCTCGCTGCCCTATAAGAAGCTCGCTGCCCTAGAGCTGATCCCATGGACGGCCATATTAGCGCTGCCTAAGAGCGTGACTAAGAGCTGCTGCCTATAAGAAGCTCGCTGCCCTATAAGAGGCTCGCTGCCACATATACGAGCTCGCTGCCTATAAGAGGCTCGCTGCCTATAGAGGCTCGGCCTAAGATGCCTCGAAGCTCGTGCCCTATAAAGAAGCTCGCGGCCTATAGAAGGCTTCTGCTCGCCCTAAAGAGCTATCGCGTGCCCTTAAGAAGCTTCGCTGCCCTTTAAGAGAGGCGCCTTAAGCTGCGCCATATAAGAGGCTCGCTTCTGCCCTGATAAGAAGCTCGATGCCCTATTAGAAGCTCATGCCCTATAGAAGCTACGCATTGACCCTATAAGAGGCTGCATGCCCTATAAGAGGCTCGCTGCCCTATAAGAGGTCAGCTGCACTATAAGAGGATCCGCCCGTAGAAGCCGCTCCTATTAGAAGCTCGCTGCCCCTATTAGAAGCTCGCTGCACTATAAGTAGGCCAGCTGCCCTATAGAGAGGTCGTTTGCCTTTAAAGTAGCTCGCCCTAAAAGAACGTCGAGAACCTCGTTTACTGCCCTATAAGAAGGCTCGTGCCCCATATAAGAGGCTCGGTGCCCTCATAAGAGGCTCGCTGCCCGATAAGAAGCATCGTGCCCTATAAGAAGCTCGCTGCCTCTATAAGAGGCTCGCTGCCCTATAAGAGGCTCGCTGCCCATAAGAGGCTCGTGCCCTTATAAGACGGTCGCTGCCCATAAGAGGCTCGCTGCCCTAAAAGAAAGCTCAGCATGCCTATAAGAACGCCGCGCCTCTAAGAGGCTCGTGCCTATAGAAGCTAGCTGCCCTATAAGAGGCTCGCTGCCCTTTAAGAGCTCGATGCTATAGAGGCTCGCTGCCCTTATAAGAAGATGCCCATGAACGATTGCCTATTAGAGCTCGCTGGCCATATAAGAGGGCCCTATAAGCGGCTGCCCCTATAAGAGGCTCGCTTTGCCCTTTAAGAAAGCTCGTTGCCCTATAAGAGGCTCGCTTGCCCTATAAGAGGTCCTGCTGCGTATTATAGAGGCTCGCTGCCATATAAGAGGCTCGATGCCCTATAAAACGCTCGCTGCCCTATAAGAGGCTCGCTGACCCTATTAAGAGGTCGTGCCCTATAAGAGGACTGGTTGCACCTATAAGAGGCTCGTGCCCTTAAGAAGCTCGCTGCCGCGGTATAAGAGGGTCGCTCCTTAGACGCTCGCTGCCCTAATAAGAGGACGCGCCTCGCTATGAAAAAACTAACGAAGCTCGACTGCCTCATAAGAGGCTCGCTTGGCCATATAAGAGGTCGCTGCCCTAAAAGAAGCTCGCTGCCCATAAGAAGCTCGCTGCCTATAAGAGGCTGCTGGCCCTATAACGAAGATCGCTGCCCTATAAGAGGCCGATGCACCTTTGAAGAAGACTCGCTGCCCTATAAGAGGCTCGCTGCCCTATAAGAAGCTCGCTGCCCATTGAAGCTGATGCCCTATTAAGAAGCTCGCGCTCTGCTCGTCCTATAATGAGCTCGCTGCTTGAGCTCGCGGCCATTAAGAGGCTCGTGCACCATAAGAAGTCGTTGCCCTATAAGAGGCTGCTGCCCTTAAGAGGCTCGCTGCCTATATGAGAGGCTCGTGCCTAAAAGTCGCTGACCTATAAGGGCTCGAGTGCCCTATAAGAGGCTCGCTGCTAAAGACCGCTATTAAGAAGCTCGCTGCCCTATAAAGAGGCTCGTCGCGCCTTAAGAAGTCGCTGCGCCTATAAGAGGCTCGTGCCCTTATAAGAAGCTCGCTGCCCCTATAATAGAGCCCGCCAGATAAGCTGCCTCCATTAAGAGCTCGCTGCCATTATAGAGCTCGCTGACCTTATAAGAGCAGTGCTCCTATTAAAGAGCTCGCTGCCCCTATAAGAGGCTCGCTGCCCCTATAGAGAGCTCGCTGCATAGCCGTCATTAGAAGCTCGACTGCCCTATAAGAAGCTCGATCCTGCCCTATAAGAGGCTCGCTGCCCTATAAGAGGCGCGCTGCCCCTAAAAGAAGCTCGCTGCCCTATACGAAGCGCGATGCCTATAAGAGGCTCGTCCTTAAAGGCTGCTGCCCTTATAACGAAGCTCCTGCCCTATGAAGCTCCTCCCTCTAAAGAAGCGGCCTTAGAGCTCATGCCTGAAGCTGCGCCTTATAGAGAGGCTCGCTGCCTATAAGAGGCTCGCTGGCCTAAGAGGCTCCTGCCTATAGAGGCTCGCTGCCCTAAAAGAACGCCTCCTTAAAGTGCTGCCCTATAAACGTTCGGCTAAAGAAGCTCGGCTCCTCTATAAGAGGATCGCTGCCCTTCTAAGAAGTCGCGTGCCCTATAAGAGGCTCGCTGCCCTATAAGAAGCTCCGCCTTTGAGCTCCTATGAAGATGCTGCCATAGAGGCTCGGCCCTTAGACGGCCTATAAGAGCTCGCTGCCCTTTAGAAGTCGCTGCCCTATAAAGAGGCTCGCTGCCCATAATCAGATGAGGAGCATCGCTGCCTTCCATAAGGAACTGTATACGTCGCTGCCCTATAGAGGCTCGCTGCACCTATTACGGGCCGCTGCACTAAAAGAGGCTCGCTGCATATAACTGGCTAGACCCAGCTCATATAAAGTCCTGCACTAGAAAGCTCGCTGCCCTAATAAGCAGAGCTCAGCTGCCCTATAAGAGGCTCGCTGAACTATAAAGGGCTCGCTGCCTATAACGTCAGCTCGCGCTACGCTCGCGCCATATAAGAAGTCGCTTCCTTAAGGCGCTGCCATAAAGCTCAGCTGCCCTATATAGAAGCTCGCTGCCTATAAGAAGTCGCTGCCCTATAAGGGCTCGCCTGCCCTTAAACCGTTCCAAGAGGCTCGCTGCCTATAAGAGGCTCGCTGCCTACTAAGAGGCTCGACTTGCCTAAAAGAGCTCGCTGCCCATAGTAAGCCAGCAAATATAGGCGTGACCCTATAAGAGAGCCCGCTTGCCCAAAAGAGGCTCGCTGCCCTATAAGCGCGCTGCCCTATAAGAGGCTCGCTGACGATAAGGACGCTCGTGCCCTATAAGAAGCTCGCTGCCCTATAAGACGCTCGCTGCCTATAAGAGGCTCGCTGCCCCTAAGAGGCTCGCTGCCCTATAAGAGGCTCGCTGCCCTATAAGGAAGCTCGCTGACCTATAAGAGGCTCGCTGCCACATAAGAGCTCGACTGCCACATAAGAAGCTCGCCTTGCACTATAAAGGCTCGTTGACTGCTATATAGAGCTACGCTAGCCTATAAAGGCTCGATGCCCTATAAGAGGCGCCTACGCTCGCTCCCTATAAGAAGCTGCCCGTACCGGCGTGCCCATAAGAATCGCGCCTAAAACGCTCGCTTCCTATAAGGAGGCTCCTGCCCTATAGAACAGCCGCTGCCCTATAACAGGCTCGCTGCCCTATAAGAGCTCGCTTGCCCTATTAACGGCTCGCTGCCTATAAGAAGCTCGCTGCCCGTATAACAGCTGCTGCCTATAAGAAGCTCGAGCCCTATAAAACGATCGTATCTAAGCTCTGTCTGACCGATCGCTGACTTATAAGAAGTCTGCCCTATGACTAGCTATTAACGCGCTTACATATAAGATAGCTGCGCATAACACGCTCGAGCCCTATAGAAGCTCGCTGCCCTATAACACACTCTCGCTGCCCTAAAGCGCTCTGATGCCCTATAACACGCTCGCATGCCTCTACAAAGCTCGCTGCCCTATAAACGCTCGCTGCCCTATAAGTACGACGTGCCCTATACAACGGCTCGCTGCCCTACAACACGCGCGGCCCTACCATGTAAGCTCACAATATAACACGCTACTGCCCTATAAGAAGCTCGCTGCCCTATAAAAACGCTCGAGGCCCGAAAAGAAGCTCGCTGCCCCTACAACAAGCTGGCTGCCTATTAGAAGCTCGTGCCATAAACACGATCGGCTGCCCTATAACACGCTCGCTGCCCTATAACATGCTCGCTGCCCTATAACACGCTCGCTGCCCTATAACACGCACGGTGCGCCTCCATCGTAATGCAAAACAATATAGCACATGGGCTAGCAGTGGGAGAGATACCCCCTCTAGGGGCCCCCCTCTCTACAAAGCCCGCCACCTCCCCGAGTCCTGTGTGTGTGGGGGGGTTACCCCGCGGTGGAGGGAGCCCACCCAGGTGGTTCTAACACGGAGGTTAAGCCCCAACTTCCACCATCACTGCCTAGGTGGGCTCCCTCCCTCGCCGGAGCCTAAGGACCCCCCACCACCACCGGTACTGTAGGCCTCCCGAGACTAGAGCTCACAGGTGACTAGTTGCGTCTCTGTGTGCTAGGGCATTGTCATATCCATAGTTACATAGTTACATAATTATAGTTACATAGTTACAGTTCCATAGTTACAATTACATAGTTACATAGGTACAGTTCCATAGTTACAGTTACATAGTTACATAGGTACAGTTCCATAGTTACAGTTCCATAGTTACAGTTCCATAGTTACATCGTTATAGTTCCATTGTTACAGTTACATAGTTACAGTTACATAGTAACAGTTCCATCATTATAGTTACATAGTTACAGTTACATGTTACATCGTTACATTGTTTCAGTTACATAGTTATATAGTTACAGTTCCATAATTCCATAGTTATATAGTTACAGTTCCATAGTTACAGTTACATAGTTACAGTTACATAGTAACAGTTACATAGTAACAGTTCCATCGTTATAGTTACATAGTTACAGTTACATGTTACATTGTTGCAGTTACATAGTTATATAGTTACAGTTCCATAGTTATAGTTCCATTGTTCCATGTTTACATAGTTACATAATTACAGATACATACAGTAGTGATACAGTTATCTAGTTAGTTAGAATAATTACATAGTTACATAGTTACAGTTACATAGTGATACAGTTACCTAGT
>WSYH01003255.1:0-70390 GCA_036426205.1 Ascaphus truei
GGCAGACGGCTGAGTAGCCTAAGCACGGTGATCAAAAAGTAACTGCCTTGATTGTTACCCAATGTCTAGGGATTAAGTATTAGTCAAACAACAAGCTTGCCCAGTCTAATTGTCACCTGAGGGCTGGGTTAGTCTGTTAGTCTGTGTCTCACATTAGAGAGTGAATACAGATAATTGTTCACCAATAGGCTGTGTTCAATGTTAAGAATAGGGTTGCCACAGGATAAACTGTGTCAACCCTACAGTTTTTAGTTGTGCTGGATTGCTGGAGTTGTGGGGATTGCTGGAGTTGTGCTTCTGATTCCACCTGGAATGCCACTGGATTGATGGAGAATTGCTAGCTGATACTTCTCCATTCCCCAAACTGAGTAAGTGTTATCTTCTTGCCTGTTAATTGTACTATATGCTGTGTTCACCTTATTTAAGGAATAAATTATATTTTATTATATCTAAGCCTGTTCAGTTCAACCCAGATATTTGGTGTTCATTATATCTTGTCATAAGCTACCGTGACAAGCTCTATAATTAACTGGAGGCAAGGTGGGTGGGATTGAACTGGACCTGTGTTACAGTATACTGGGGATACTGTAACATAGTAGGAACTTGATGGTAATTGCAAGTTCCTGGGACTAAAGATATTGAACACACAGTAGTGCAACAGTTAACACAAGTTGTAACACCATCACTGCTGCGGACTGAACCATGAGCGAGGCTGAAGGCTCATCAACAGTGGACCGAGCTCAGCTGAAGGACAAGTGCCGGAATAGGATGCCCTATGAGAACCAGGAGGTCGCAGACATGGTTGACGCAATCGGGACTATGAAGCCCGGCTTGCAGAGCCTCAGGATACGGCTCAGCTTGCTCTTTTACAGCCACCCGGAGATCAGGGAAGGAACCCAGTGCCGGGGCGGCGGAACTCGGGGGGATGGGAACGAGTGCACCTCCCATGAGCAGTACAAAGGAGGGGTACTGGGTGCTGCGGCTACCAGTCCGTTCACCCCTGAAATGTTGGCACTAATTACTGCATGGGGAGACAGAGGGACACCGGAGGAGCAGCTGCAGTTTATCACTATGGCAGTGAACAGACCCGCTTATTGCCCCCCTGTCCAACCCAACAGATGAACTCAAGCTGGACCAGCACAGTCTCACCAAGTTCGTGGAAGGCACTGACCAGGTTGACAGTTTCTTAAAGAACTTTGAAACGCGCAGTGCCGGCGGTACAAAGTGCTTCCCAGCATAGGGTTGCACGTTTTGGACCCCTTACTGTCTGGCTTGGCTAAGCAGACAATGATGGCGCTTCCAGATGAGTATGTGATGACTACGAAACACCTGAAAGAAACTGTTATGTTTCAGTATGGTTTTATCCCTGAAGCCTACCGGGGTAAATTCGGCAGGAAGAGAGGGCAGCCCCGGAGTCCTATGTTACCTATGTGACCCGCATAGCTTTGTACAGGATATGCTGGGTGGAGGGGCTATGAGGACGGACTTACCAACGCCTGCGGACTCCATCTTTCAGGAGCAGCTCCTGGAGCAGTGCCCACCAGGGGGGCATGGGTGTACGCCAAAAAGCCCAAGACTTACCAGGAGGGCGGCGAGGCTTGCAGATGACTATGTGGCCAGTCAAGTCTTGATGACCGCCAAACCAGTAGCCAAGGCGGCGGGCAACCGGCCGAAGTCTGCCAATACACCCCCAATGGACTCAGAGGCCGCCTGCGGGCAGCAGTTCACCGAAGGCGGGGGAGCTCCGGACGAGCGGCGGTGCTACAACGCAACCGCCCTGGTACATCAGACAAGATTGCCCGGAACTCCTGCGTTCCCGGCGGACCCCATCAGGGGCAACGCCACCCCAGCTGCGAAGCGGTGCCCGCGTGCGGGTAGCTTCCACCAAAGACACCGGACCGGTCATGGAAACCAACCCCAGCGAGACGTCCCATGCACGCCTGTCCCAGTTTCGGTGCCTACAGCCAGGAGCGGAGGAACTCAGCGGGCCTGCAGCAGCGGACGGCCGGAGGCAGAATCTCACCCCGGTCAAAGTCGGTGACGGCAAGCAGTTGTGGCTGCTGGATTCAGGAGCTGCAGTGACCCTGGTCCGACCTGATATGGTCTGGCCAGAGGAATTGATCCCAGGCCCTGGGATACAGATCACTGTGGCCGACGGAGAGCCACGTTTCTTGCAAGTGGCCAGAATCTTTTTGGATTGGGGGAGGGCCAGGGTGTGCGGGAGGTGGGGGTTTTACCAGTTTGGGGCGATGGTTCTCTTGGCAACGATCTGGACCGATGACGCACTATGACCGAGTGCCCAAGCCCGCTGCAGTGGCGGCGGTATACCGGAGCCAGACAGCGGCATGGCGACGGTGCCAGTCCCCAGCCTTGGGGCCAACGTTAGCGGAGGGCACAGAGGAGCCCGGGGAGGTAAGCCAGGATCAGTTGCAACCACAGACTGACTTACTGTTCCCTCTCACCCTTCCCCATTCCCCTGACAATAACATGATGGGGGTGGCACCAGACGAATTAGGAGCCCAGTTTAGGGAGGCAGTGAAGGCAGAACCTACCCTGGCCAGCGTTGAGACTTCGGGCGTCTGAATCTCAGGCAGGGGAGGGTACTGAGCGCTGCCTACCTATGGTATAAGGGACTCCTGTATAGAGAAGAAAGGAACCAGGGGATAGAGGAGGGATTGACTGGTAAGCGACAGCAGTAGTGCTCCAGGGGTACCGACAGCACTGTTACGGGTAGCTCACTATATTCCGTTAGCGGGACATCAGGGGTCAACAGAACGCGAGACCGGTTATAAAGCGTACTACTGGCCGGGGGGCATCTCGAGATGTGGGCAATTCTCCACTCTTGTGATGTGCCGCCAGCGAGTGGGTAAGGCGGGCGACCGTGTGAAGGCACCCCTGAAACCCCTACTGATAAGGGGAACCCTTCCAGAAAGTAGCGATGGATTTCTTGTAGGACCCCTTATGATTTTCTAGAAGGCAGGGAAACACTGTGGAGCAGGTGGAGATAGGGGCACAGTTGAGTGCTAGGCAGAAGGGAGAAGCCAGGGACATGCTAGCTCAGTTTAGCGCCCTCTCACTGACATGCCGGGACCACACATCTCAACAAAACACTAGTGCCACAGGGGACCTGCGGCCTCTGCATAAGCACGCTTATAGAGGGTCAGCAGAGGTCAAGACCACGTATGGAGAGGGAGATAGAGGAGATGCTGACCCGGTTTTGTGTGGACTACCGCTTGCTCAACGCTGGGACGGTGTCCGATGCCTATCCCATGCCCCGCATGGATGAGTTACTAGATGAACTCGTGGGGGGAAAGTATCTGACCACCATGGATTTGAGCAAAGGCTAATGGCAAATCCCACTGACCCTGGAGGCTAGGGAGAAGTCAGATTCATCACTCCAAGTGGCCTATGATTTTTGGTGAGCCATTTGGATGAAGAATGCCCCGGCTACCTTCCAACGCTGGTCAATAGGTTATGGAAGGGATGCAGAGCTATGCCAGGGCTTACTTAGATGACATTGCTGTCTTTAGTAATTCCTGGGACTCCCACTTAGGACATGTAGCTGCGGTGCTGGATAGGAGCCGGGAGCTTGGCTTACCTTGAAACCCACTAAGTGTATGGTAGGGATGGCAGAGGTCCTGTACTTAGGGCACAGGGTGGTGGAGGGCATCTCAAACCAGAGCCAGCCAAAGTAGGAGCCATAGTTCAGTGGCCTTTCCAAAAACAAGAACAGGTCATGTCATTTTTTTGGCACCGCAGGGTACTATAGGGACGTTTGTCCCACAGTACAGCGCCGTGGCCAAACCCGACTGATTTGACTAAGAGCAACTGCCTGTGCTTATCACCTGGACTCTGCCTGTGAAACTGCTTTCCAGACACTGAAAAAGCGCTTGCTGGGGCCCCCATACTGGCTGCCCCAGACTATACCAAACATTTCCTCATTACAGACTGATGCCTCGGACTATGGCATTGGGGATGTGTTGAGCCAAGTGGGGGGACGACGGTAGAGAGCACCCTGTGGGGTACTCACCCGAAACACTTCCCAGAGAGGTGGCCTATGCCACCATTGAAAAGAGTGCTTGGCCATTGTGTGGGCACTCAAAAACCCCCAGCCCTATGTGTGTGGAAGGGCTTTCACGTGTCCTCACAGACCACAACCCCCTGAGTTGGCTGCAGAGGGCATCAGGGGAGAGATGCCAAGTTGCTAAGGTGGAGCTTGGGCCTTGCAAGAGTTTGAATTTACTATTCAGCACAAAAAGGGTAGTGAAAACAGCAATGCTGATGGACTTTCACATCGGACTATCCTCTGGACTGAGTTCATTAATGGTGCCCGCAATGCCCCACTCCCCGTTAGGCCAGTGGGCCACAGGTCACCCATTAAGAAGGGGAGGTGTAGAGGGAGAAAGGGGGTGGCCGGTGTATTAAAGGGGTTTGCACCCATATGGCCATCCCCTGACTCACCAGAGAGACAAGGGGTTTAACTGGACTGCGGGCCAGGGATGAGGTTTGCACCTTATTAACCTTGAAAATGTATGTTCCCCTGTTCCCATGTTCATTATAAGCATGTATATTAATGTTTTTAAAGTGCATTTCTGTATCTCCAATTCTGGAGGTCGCAGAGAGTTCATATTGGCCAATATGTGGTGTCAATGTAGGCATTAAAAAACTGGCAAGGTCGACCCACTGAGCCCACCAGAATGGAACTTATTAAATGTGTAGATATTAAAGTGTATATGGATTTTATTTTTGGATCTGTTCTGAAAATGCAGACGCCATTTGCTAGGCTAATAGTCATGAAGGGCAGAGGCTGAGTAGCCTAAGCACGGTGATCAAAAAGTAACTGCCTTGATGTTACCAATGTCTGGGATTAAGTATTAGTCAAAACAACAAGCTCTGCCAGTCTAATTGTCACCTGAGGGCATGGGTTAGTTGTTAGCTGTGTCTCCCACATTAGAGAGTGAATACAGATAATTGTTCACCAATAGGCTGTGTTCAATGTTAAGAATAGGGTTGCACAGGTATAAAACTGTGTCAACCCTACAGTTTTTAGTTGTGCTGGATTGGTGGAGTTGTGCTTCTGATTCCACCTGGAATGCCACTGGATTGATGGAGAATTGCTAGCTGATTATTCTCCATTCCCCAAACCTGAGTAAGTGTTATCTTCTTGCCGTTAATTGTACTATATTGCTGTGTTCACCTTATTTAAGGAATAAATATATTTTATTATATCTAAGCCTAGTTCAGTTCAACCAGATATTTGGTGCTCATATTATATCTTGTCATAAGCTACCGTGACAACTGGCCTGCAGAGTCTCAACCTGTTTGAGTGCGTCTTGCAAGTCTCTTCTTAGGGAATCTATCTGCGCACTTGCTTCCTCTGAGTCTGTATCAGAGTCTCCTTCATATTTGGAGCTCTGTAATTTTTGTTTTCAGGTTGCCGCTGCGTCTGTTTTCCTTGGTGTATTGACTCAAGGGAATGGAACAGTCTCTCTGTCTCTCGAGCTCTTGCTCAGTTTCTGAGCCTTCTACGCTCCTCTCATATAGAGTCACCTGGTATCGAAGCTCTGCTTCCAATGATGCTCTGAAGAAATGCAGCGTGGCCTTTAGCTCCTCATACTGCTCTGTGGGGACGTAACTGGGTATTCAGACGTTCCTGCAGCGCTTGTACTCTTTAGCAGCCTGAAATTTTTTCTGTAGCGTTTGTGCTTCTCCTCAGCATACTGGAGGTGTGTAGCAGACCTTGCAGTGGTTCTGCCGTCGGTGCTCTGCTTCAAAATTTCTTTGACGTCTTCTGTCAACTGAAAATTTTCTCTTTCAGTTTTAAAAGTTTTCTCTTTTAATCTTGAATTTTTACTCTTTTTCAGTCTCTGTATTCTTCAGGGCTTCTTGCAGTCCTTTCCATTTACGACATCTGCTTTGAGAATGACACTTCCTGGCGTGAGAATTCCTTTCAGGTTGAGGGTCTGAAGCTCCTTCTGAGAGACTTGAGATCTGTATCAAGATTACCAATAGTTTCTTTAGCAATGTCCAGCTCCTCAGTGAGACTGTGGAGTTCCTTTCTGGAAACTTCCAGGTCTGTGGCAGCTGTTGGTCTCATGATGTGAGGCATCAAGTGTCTGGGAGTGTCCTGAACCTCTTTCTGAGATACGTCCACTTCTATCCGGACACTGTTTACCTCCTGTTGAGGGCATTCAGCTCTATACGAGAGTGTGAACCTCTTGTGGAAGACTGTCATCTGCTTCAGTGCCTCCTCATACTCACTAGCGTAGCCACATTTTATCAGATTGGCTCTGCTTTTATCCATGGCGGAAATAGTAGCTTTGCAGTATCTAGCTCAGTCTTGAGATCCTCCAATTCGGTTCTGCCGAGAGTAAATTGCGGCACAGTCTTCTGTAGCTCAGCATTATTTTTCTCTTCCCTTTCCATTCTTCACAGAGCAGGGCGTCTTCAGGGTGGTCAAGGGATCGTACTCACTGGTTCCGGCCTCACTTCCCTGGGATGACTGGTTGAGGGTTCCTCACTTTTGGCACGGACAGACACTTCTTGGGTACCGACTTCTGCTTGGCCCTGGATATTCGGTTAACCGCGGGTGCGAATTCTAATTTTCTCTAGGCCGCAGGCAACTCAGTCCCCCTTTCCCTCCACAGGATCTGCGACGTGTCGTCCTTCCACGTTTGTAAGTGAAGAACTGCTTTTCTTTGTTTTTTTTCCGCCTTTTGATTTGGATGACACCGTCCTTTCAGGATTGGGGTCTCCATCTTCATTTGAAATTTAGCGGCTTTATTATATACGCCAGGTTTCTGCAGTTGATTTAGCTGCTTAGAAATATTGGGTGTTCTGCTGCTCCCTTCTCGTCTCCTCTGATCATATTGTCAAAGGGAGCGGTCTTTTCTGTTCGTGCCGAGTTCAGGCACCCCCACCATTCTTGGGGTGTTTTTGTGGGTGTGACTCGGTTCGGGTCCCCGTAAGAGATGTCTTCTCTTTATTGGACTGGAAGGGCCATTCGTTCCGTGGGGGGGTAGGGTTATTACAGAAAACGCTGCATCTTGTCCTCCATTTTTAGGCTATCAGGTTGATAATTTCTTCCTGACCTCGAGGCACTATTGTAGCTGTTGCCATATTTTGCTTAGAACCCCCAAATTGTGGTAGTCTACAGGTGGGCTATTTGTTTGTAGAGGTCGCAGCTCTCACATGCATCTCTGTAGACTTTTTCTTCTCTTTGGTATGTTTACAATATTAGCAGTCCTGTGCACGCATCTCTCTCATCGTCCTGATAGGCCTGAGGTGAAGGACACTGCTCTCCGTGTGGTGGGGTTCTTTACAAAGGACACACATTTTCTTCCCAATTTTTTGCGAGGTCTGTATTTGCTTCAGCTGGGTGGCATTTTAAATTCCCAGAATCAGTACCTTGCGTCGGTCACGTCTGTAAAAGTTTCCCTGTTAGCACAGTCTTGCTATCAATTTTCACACCTTTCTGCATATACTCCATTCACAGCTGGTAGTCCTAGTTTTTGTGTGGCAGCCTTACCCAATCAGTACCGCTTGTGGGTCACCGTCTGTATTCACTGTTCAGCGCAATTTTTTTTTAAGAAAAACAAAAAAAGCCTAGCTCCTCTGGAGCGCTAACTCACTTCTTGAACCCTGACTACGGCGGGAAGCAAAGCCCCTTTTTTCAACAAACCATTACACATTATTGTGATAGGCAAGTAAGGTTACCTGCTTCACAGTCTCTCTCTCTCCTTGGGATTGGGGAAAGAGTACATCTGTGGTTTTGTGGCTTTCTTCAGTGCAGTTAGTGTAGATTTCCTGCACTGGATGTGTATCCTTAATTCTGTCTCTGCTGCATGTGATTCTTTGATTTGTTGCTCAGGCTGTTTGCAGGAACAATGCAGGCAAAAGCACAAAAAATGTCACAGGCAGTCTCCGGGGGCCCCTTGAACTTCAAGGGCCACCTATCATCCCAACTTCTGACACCATATGTAAGAGATGTGTGCAAGTACGCAATGGAGACTGGTTTTAAGGTGAGATTAAATAAGGCTTTATTGCGCCTGTTGCTTTAAACACAGCAAACATCTGAAAATTCACAAACAAAATCTGCTCCACGTTGGAGTATATTACACATTGTTAGTCCACGAGTAGATCCAGCATCACTCAGAAATCAAATAATAGAGACATTTATATATATATATATAGACAGACAAGATAATCAGTCTTATAGAAAGTCTTTATCTGTCTCGTAGTTGTAGGGGGAAGCTTCTCTCTTTCCTGGGTTGGTAACATTGACAGTTTGCGTGGGATGAGAAGGAATTCCAAAATTCGGACATTGGACCAAAGGAGATGAATGGTTTCTTTGAGACACCCCACTCTGTGAACAAGGTAAGGCATCTATCTATTCAGGCCTTTCGTTTGGAGGTGGGTGTTTCATGATGGGGCCATGATGTTTCTTATGGTTAGTCGTGGGTGACGAGGGAATTTCGATAATAGTAAGGTTATTTTAAATTTAAAGAGACACAGTAATCTGTGTGACTTAGTGGCTGGTGGCTTAGTGGTCTTTGTGGCATATAACATAATTCTGCAGTTGTTATTACTGTGTGGTTCTCTAAGTGAGAAGACTGTGTGAGAAATCAATTCTCTGTGGGAAACGTCCTAGAGAAAGTTAAAATGGCTCAAGAATTCTGTTGAGGAAAAGGATGGTGCTGGAAAGAAAAAAAAAAGAGAAAAGGAAAAGGAAGGAAAATTAACTCCAAATTATATTAATTGCAAGGAAAATTAGAAAAATGGACCTAAAAACAATTCTCTTTCTGCCTATTTTAAAAACTGTCTGTAGCCCCACGAGCCCCCACCTTTTTTCATTGAAAGTTTCACAGGAATGTGACCAGCTCAAAGCTACGCAGGTTGAAAATGTTGCTGTTGCTACAATAGAATTCTAAAATTGTTTTTCAATTTGTTTTAAAGTAATTAATGTAGATTATAAAGTTTTCAGATAGTTAGAAGAATAAGAATTAAAAATTATATTATTTTAAATTAATTTTTGTACGAATAAGAATCAAATGGTATTTGGTTTTTCTCGAAGAAGAGTTGGTAAACAATGCCAATACTGTTTAATGTTGTTCTTTGGTGTCATGCAAAGTTTTAAGTTAGACAAGTCAGTAAATTTTATCAGAAATTGCAAAGCCTCTAAAAGAGATGCAGGCATTGGCTAGAAAAAAGGTATAGGTAAATAAGTAAGAATTACAATTTTCCCAGTCTAAAGTTAAATATGCAACCTAACTTTCTAATATGTCACAGTCCATCAGTGCACTCATTTGTTCTCAACAGAAAGTTTTGCACTAAAAGAATCCAGGATAGTCAGATCTGATCGGTGAACACGCCTAGATACAGGTTATTAAAAAGTTGGAAAATCAGTTTTTCCTTAAAAAGTTTTATTACATTCTCAAGTATAAATATGATAAAAGGTGATTGTTTGTTTGATTGATTCTTGTGTGTCGTGGTAATATTTTTTTCCCCCCACAGCAATAAGGGCTGATTCCGGTTTTTGATACAGGAGCAGTCTAGAGTTGACAAATTTATTCTTGCCCTTCATACTGTAAGACTGTAAAATAACAAACCTGAAATATGCTAATTAATTGAATCTGGTGTGAATCCTATCTGTGTGTAATATTGTGAAGTTAAATAATGAGGATACCGGTTATTATATGCATATAAAAGTACTATACGGAAACTTGCAAGTGCTCACAAAATAAGAATGTTATTCATAGCTCGCAATGAAGTTTTAAATTACAAGAAAAATGAAAAAAAAAAAAAAGGTGTACACCATTCATTACAATACTGGACAAAGGAGAGTGGTGGGAATCTGTGGAAAGGAGCAGGAGGAAAAAAAATGGGCATAAGCAGGAAAGATTTGATTCTTTACTATTTTATAATTAGCCCATTACTGGGAATTTAAAAGTGCATTCGTTCTGCAGCGAGGGAGGCTTTTTAAAACCAGGAGATGGTTATCTTTTCCCCTCTGACTCAAAATCTGGATAACCACACTTCTACAGTTTAAAGAATGTACAGCTGCATTCCAGAAGAATAAGGAGTGTTGAAATGTTTTCAATTAGTTTATAGGATCAAACTATTGTGTTTTTTTTATTAGGATAAGTGAGAAATATGTGTTTTTTGTTATTTTTGTAAAAGTTGGTGTTGGTATTTGCCATGAAAAATTTAGCCTGCAACGGGCTGAGGAGAAGAAGCTCCATTTTTTAACTCCAAGTTGCTCAAGACAGGAGGTTAAAGGCTTTTTTTCTGTTCTGAGCAGATTGTTTATAGAGGTTATTGTATGTTATGGAGTAATTGGTTGATATCTTATTAGAGTATAGAATGGTTTTAGTAATAATGTTTAGTATAAGTATAATACAAAGAGTAATGTTTTTAAGGTGTTGCAGTGATACAAGAGGGGGTCACCAGGTATATAAAAAAAAATGTAGGGTATAAAAAAAGAATTACTGAGTATTTTATTCGTAAGAAGTGTCAGAAGTGTACTCAGTGCTTCGCAAAGAATGCCAGTACAGAAAATAGTGTAGAGTCCTATACAAAATAATTTTTCTACTGTAAACTTAAATGAAATATGTGTTGTTTTTTAGTAACTGTTTTACTATTTTCTCTCCAAGGTTCCCATTTGAGATTTTACCTGCAGTAAATTCCTCATTTTAAAGAATATATTTTTGAGAAATCCAGACTTCATTTGGTATATTGATGTTATCCTGGCGAGTGATATACAGCAGGTAATAAGTTTGGCAATTATATGTGTTCCAATAGTAAGAAAATAGGCTAAAGGCTCCAATGCAGGATAAAAGAATAAAGTAAGCCAAAACCATGATCCAGGTCTAAATGAGTAATGTATTAGTAACTAATACTCACAGTATGGGTACTATCCTCCTGAAGACGTGGCAGATGGTACATGTCCACCCCACCATCAGTCTCATTGGCAGGTTCTCCTGAACACTAATAATAGCTCACCAGATTCCTTGGCGAGTGGTAGGCACGCTGTGCAGCTGTCCAATTGTGAGTTAACAGGAATAAATGGAGGAAAAAAGCTCAACAAGCAAAAACGGGGCAGGAGAGGAACCCAGTAATCAAAAATAAATTAAAGGCACTTATATGTGACTGGTAAACGGAACGTTCACAGACGTACACAATTGGAGCTTTTATAAGTTGAAATTATAATAGGTGCTTTATGTGCCTTTTACCTTTTTCATCAGGAAATCATCCAAACCGAGGGGTGGGGGGGGAACCAAATTCTATTCACTTGGGAGTGTTCTCTAGTGGAAAATACCATCAATTAATTCAAACTCCCTAAGTACAACATGTCTCACAGCCCCAAACATATAGCATGAATAAAGCAGATATTAAGCAGCTTTAATAAAAAAAAGAAAGTCTTATCTGTTCCCTGGGAGGGAAAAACTCGTCTCGGTCAGCACCCCCCTCAGGTGTTGTGCGCATTCAGGTTCAAAGTTTCCCTGCGTTCTTGTACAGCAGATCTTCGTTGTCTTTGGCACAGGGCTCAGACTGTTGTGAGAGTCAAAGACAATCTCTTGTCTCTCTCCAGATTCAGCTCTTCGTCACAGCTAAGGAGTTACTTCCTGTCTCAAAGGCAGGCTTTTTTCTAACACTCTAATCGGAAGGTGGGTGTTAGGTTATTTTATACCCAGCCTTAACCACCACCACTGACTGGATTAGAGCAACATTTGTGAACAGGATAAGTCCCCGTTACATAACCTCCCCTGTTTTGTTGGGAGACTCTGGCGTACCACGGCCAAAGCCCACTCCTTCCACATCTCATCGAGACTTTCTGGACTGAATGAGAAGGGATGGAGGGAAGAGAACCCTCTGTTCCTCTGGGATTGAGCCTTCTCCAGTTTATTTTGGTCCCCCCGAAGGTGGCTGAGATCAGCACTCCTCGTCGCCTCGAGGAGGAGCTTTTTCCACGTAAAGTCTTTTATCGCGTGCGCGGTCATGAGATTTCTGTTGCGTCGGGCACTCGACTCTTTATAGACCAAAGTGAATGGCAACAGTTTGTAGACGCAGTTAGGATAGCCCTTAGAGTTTCTGCTCTGACGCTTGTCTTTCTGCCAGGTTTCTCCACACCACGGCAGTCCGCCAGTTCAGCTCTGTGGACTGAGTTTGCACCTCCAACCTCCGTTTCCAGAGAAGTCCTATGTTTTCAACTTCCCTCAGCTAAGGAACTGCCTTGATTGTTACCCAATGTCTAGGGATTAAGTATTAGTCAAACAACAAGCTCTGCCAGTCTAATTGTCACCTGAGGGCATGGGTTAGTCTGTTAGTCTGTGTCTCCACATTAGAGAGTGAATACAGATAATTGTTCACCAATAGGCTGTGTTCAATGTTAAGAATAGGGTTGCACAGGTATATAAACTGTGTCAACCCTACAGTTTTTAGTTGTGCTGGATTGCTGGAGTTGTGCTGGATTGCTGGAGTTGTGCTTCTGATTCCACCTGGAATGCCACTGGATTGATGGAGAATTGCTAGCTGATACTTCTCCATTCCCCAAACCTGAGTAAGTGTTATCTTCTTGCCTGTTAATTGTACTATATTGCTGTGTTCACCTTATTTAAGGAATAAATTATATTTTATTATATCTAAGCCTAGTTCAGTTCAACCCAGATATTTGGTGCTCATTATATCTTGTCATAAGCTACCGTGACAACTGGCCTGCAGAGTCTCAACCTGTTTGAGTGCGTCTTGCAAGTCTCTTCTTAGGGAATCTATCTGCGCACTTTGCTTCCTCTGAGTCTGTATCAGAGTCTCCTTCATATTCTGGAGCTCTGTAATTTTTGTTTTCAAGGTTGCCGCTGCGTCTGTTTTCTCCTTGGTGTATTGACTCAAGGGAATGGAACAGTCTCTCTGTCTCTCGAGCTCTTGCTCCAGTTTCTGAGCCTTCTCACGCTCCCTCTCATATAGAGTCACCTGGTATCGAAGCTCTGCTTCCAATGATGCTCTGAAGACATGCAGCGTGGCCTTTAGCTCCTCATACTGCTCTGTGGGGACGTACTGGGTATTCAGACGTTCCTGCAGCGCTTGTACCTCTTTAGCAGCCTGCAATTTTTCTTCCTGTAGCGTTTGCTGCTTCTCCTCAGCATACTGGAGGTGTGTACGCAGACCTTGCAGTTGGTTCTGGGTATATAAACTGTGTCAACCCTACAGTTTTTAGTTGTGCTGGATTGCTGGAGTTGTGCTGGATTGCTGGAGTTGTGCTTCTGATTCCACCTGGAATGCCACTGGATTGATGGAGAATTGCTAGCTGATACTTCTCCATTCCCCAAACCTGAGTAAGTGTTATCTTCTTGCCTGTTAATTGTACTATATTGCTGTGTTCACCTTATTTAAGGAATAAATTATATTTTATTATATCTAAGCCTCGTTCAGTTCAACCCAGATATTTGGTGTTCATTATATCTTGTCATAAGCTACCGTGACAAGCTCTATAATTAACTGGAGGCAAGCGGTGGGATTGAACTGGACCTGTGTTACAGTATACTGCGGGATACTGTAACATAGTAGGAACTTGATGGTAATTGCAAGTTCCTGGGACTAAAGATATTGAACACACAGTAGTGCAACAGTTAACACAAGTTGTAACACCACCTCACTGCTGCGACTGAACCATGAGCGAGGCTGAAGGCTCATCCAACATGTGGACCCGAGCTCAGCTGAAGGACAAGTGCCGTGAATATGGACTGCCCTATGAGAACCAGGAGGTCGCAGACATGGTTGACGCAATCGGTGACTATGAAGCCCGGCTTGCAGAGCCTCAGGATACGGCTCAGCTTGCTCTTTTACAGCCACCCGGAGATCAGGGAAGGAACCCAGTGCCGGGGCGGCGGAATCTCGGGGAGGGAACGAGTGCACCTCCCATGAGCAGTACAACAGGAGGGGTACTGGTTGCTGCGGCTACCAGTCCGTTCACCCCTGAAATGTTGGCACTAATTACTGCATGGGGAGACAGAGGGACACCGGAGGAGCAGCTGCAGTTTATCACTATGGCAGTGAACAGACCCGCTTATTGCCCCCCTGTCCAACCCAACACAGATGAACTCAAGCTGGACCAGCACAGTCTCACCAAGTTCGTGGAAGGCACTGACCAGGTTGACAGTTTCTTAAAGAACTTTGAAACGCAGTGCCGGCGGTACAAAGTGCTTCCCCAGCATAGGGTTGCACGTTTGGACCCCTTACTGTCTGGCTTGGCTAAGCAGACAATGATGGCGCTTCCAGATGAGTATGCTGATGACTACGAACACCTGAAAGAACTGTTATTGTTTCAGTATGGTTTTATCCCTGAAGCCTACCGGGGTAAATTCCGGCAGGAAGAGAGGCAGCCCCAGGAGTCCTATGTTACCTATGTGACCCGCATAGCTTTGTACAGGATATGCTGGGTGGAGGGCTATGAGGCACGGACTTACCAACGCCTGCTGGACCTCATCTTTCAGGAGCAGCTCATGGAGCAGTGCCCACCAGCGGGGGGCATGGGTGTACGCCAAAAAGCCCAAGACTTACCAGGAGGCGGCGAGGCTTGCAGATGACTATGTGGCCAGTCAAGTCTTGATGACCGCCAAACCAGTAGCCAAGGCGGCGGCACCGGCCAGAAAGTCTGCCAATACCCCCCAATGGACTCAGAGGCCGCCTGCGGGCAGCAGTTCACCGAAGGCGGGGGAGCTCCGGCACGAGCGGCGGTGCTACAACTGCAACCGCCCTGGTCACATCAGACAAGATTGCCCGGAACTCCTGCGTTCCCGGCGGACCCCATCAGGGGCAACGCACCCCAGCTGCGAAGCCGGTAGCCCGCGTGCGGGTAGCTTCCACCAAAGACACCGGACCGGTCATGGAACCAACGCCCAGCGAGACGTCCCATGCAACGCCTGTCCCAGTTTCATCGGTGCCTACAGCCAGGAGCGGAGGACATCTCAGCGCGGACCTGCAGCAGACGGACGGCCGGAGCAGACATCTCACCCCGGTCAAAGTCGGTGACCGGCAAGCAGTTGGCTTGCTGGATTCAGGAGCTGCAGTGACCCTGGTCCGACCTGATATGGTCTGGCCAGAGGAATTGATCCCAGGCCCTGGGATACAGATCACTGTGGCCGACGGAGAGCCACGTTTCTTGCAAGTGGCCAGAATCTTTTTGGATTGGGGGGAGGGCCAGGGTGTGCGGGAGGTGGGGGTTTTACCCAGTTTGGAGGCCGATGTTCTTCTTGGCAACGATCTGGGACCGATGACCTGCACCTATGACCGAGTGCCCAAGCCCGCTGCAGTGGCGGCGGTTACCCGGAGCCAGACAGCGGCAATGGCGACGGTGCCAGTCCCCCAGCCTTTGGGGCCAACGTTAGCGGAGGGCACAGAGGAGCCCGGGGAGGTAAGCCAGGATCAGTTGCAACCACAGACTGACTTACTGTTCCCTCTCACCCTTCCCCATTCCCCTGACAATAACATGACTGGGGGGTGGCCAGAATTAGGAGCCCAGTTTAGGGAGGCAGTGAAGGCAGACCCTACCCTGGCCAGCGTGAGACTTCGGGCGTCTGAATCTCAGGCAGGGGAGGGTACTGAGCGCTGCCTACCTATGGTATAAGGGACTCCTGTATAGAGAAGAAAGGAACCCAGGGATAGAGGAGGGATTGACTGGTAAGCGACAGCTAGTAGTGCTCCAGGGGTACCGACAGCAACTGTTACGGGTAGCTCACTATATTCCGTTAGCGGGACATCAGGGGGTCAACAGAACGCGAGCCCGGTTATTACAGCGTTACTACTGGCCGGGGGCATCTCGAGATGTGGGCAATTTCTGCCACTCTTGTGATGCCTGCCAGCGAGTGGGTAAGGCGGGCGACCGTGTGAAGGCACCCCTGAAACCCCTACTGATAATAGGGGAACCCTTCCAGAAAGTAGCGATGGATCTTGTAGGACCCCTTATGATTTCTAGAAGGCAGGGAAACACTGTGGAGCAGGTGGAGATAGGGGCACAGTTGAGTGCTAGGCAGAAGGGAGAAGCCAGGGACATGCTAGCTCAGTTTAGCGCCCTCTTCACTGACATGCCAGGGACCACACATCTCACAAAACACCTAGTGCTCACAGGGGACCTGCGGCCTCTGCATAAGCACGCTTATAGAGTGTCAGCAGAGGTCAAGACCAGTATGGAGAGGGAGATAGAGGAGATGCTGACCCGGTTTTGTGTGGACTACCGCTTGCTCAACGCTGGGACGGTGTCAGATGCCTATCCCATGCCCCGCATGGATGAGTTACTAGATGAACTCGTGGGGGGAAAGTATCTGACCACCATGGATTTGAGCAAAGGCTAATGGCAAATCCCACTGACCCTGGAGGCTAGGGAGAAGTCAGCATTCATCACTCCAAGTGGCCTCTATGAGTTTTTGGTGATGCCATTTGGGATGAAGAATGCCCCGGCTACCTTCCAACGCCTGGTCAATAGGTTACTGGAAGGGATGCAGAGCTATGCCAGGGCTTACTTAGATGACATTGCTGTCTTTAGTAATTCCTGGGACTCCCACTTAGGACATGTAGCTGCGGTGCTGGATAGGAGCAGGGAGGCTTGGCTTACCTTGAAACCCACTAAGTGTATGGTAGGGATGGCAGAGGTCCTGTACTTAGGGCACAGGGTGGGTGGAGGGCATCTCAAACCAGAGCCAGCCAAAGTAGGAGCCATAGTTCAGTGGCCTGTTCCAAAACCAAGAAACAGGTCATGTCATTTTTTGGCACCGCAGGGTACTATAGGAAGTTTGTCCCACAGTACAGCGCCGTGGCCAAACCCCTGACTGATTTGACTAAGAGCAACTGCCTGTGCTTATCACCTGGACTCCTGCCTGTGAAACTGCTTTCCAGACACTGAAAACTGCGCTTGCTGGGGCCCCCATACTGGCTGCCCCAGACTATACCAAACATTTCCTCATACAGACTGATGCCTCGGACTATGGCATTGGGGATGTGTTGAGCCAAGTGGGGGGACGACGGTAGAGAGCACCCTGTGGTGTACCTCACCCGAAAACTACTTCCCAGAGAGGTGGCCTATGCCACCATTGAGAAAGAGTGCTTGGCCATTGTGTGGGCACTCAAAAACCCCCAGCCCTATGTGTGTGGAAGGGCTTTCACGGTCCTCACAGACCACAACCCCCTGAGTTGGCTGCAGAGGGCATCAGGGGAGAATGCCAAGTTGCTAAGGTGGAGCTTGGCCTTGCAAGAGTTTGAATTTACTATTCAGCACAAAAAGGGTAGTGAAAACAGCAATGCTGATGGACTTTCACATCAGGACTATCCCTCTGAGACTGAGTTCATTAATGGTGCCAGCAATGCCCCACTCCCCGTTAGGGCCAGTGGGCCACAGGTCACCCATTAAGAAGGGGAGGTGTAGAGGGAGAAAGGGGGTGGCCCGGTATTAAAGGGGTTGCACCCCATATGGCCATCCCCTGACCTCACCAGAGAGACAAGGGGTTAACTGGACTGCGGTCCAGGGATGAGGTTTGCACCTTATTATACCTTGAAAATGTATGTTCCCCTGTTCCCATGTTTCATTATAAGCATGTATATTAATGTTTTAAAGTGCATTTCTGTATCTCCAATTCTGGAGGTCGCAGAGAGTTCATATTTGGCCAATATGTGGTGTCAATGTAGGCATTAAAAACTGGCAAAGGTCGACCCACTGAGCCCACCAGAATGGAACTTATTAATATGTGTAGATATTAAAGTGTATATGGATTTTATTTTTGGATCTGTTCTGAAAATGCAGACGCCATTTGCTAGGCTAATAAGTCATGAAGGGCAGACGGCTGAGTAGCCTAAGCACGGTGATCAAAAAGTAACTGCCTTGATTGTTACCCAATGTCTAGGGATTAAGTATTAGTCAAACAACAAGCTCTGCCAGTCTAATTGTCACCTGAGGGCATGGGTTAGTCTGTTAGTCTGTGTCTCCACATTAGAGAGTGAATACAGATAATTGTTCACCAATAGGCTGTGTTCAATGTTAAGAATAGGGTTGCACAGGTATATAAACTGTGTCAACCCTACAGTTTTTAGTTGTGCTGGATTGGTGGAGTTGTGCTTCTGATTCCACCTGGAATGCCACTGGATTGATGGAGAATTGCTAGCTGATACTTCTCCATTCCCCAAACCTGAGTAAGTGTTATCTTCTTGCCTGTTAATTGTACTATATTGCTGTGTTCACCTTATTTAAGGAATAAATTATATTTTATTATATCTAAGCCTAGTTCAGTTCAACCCAGATATTTGGTGCTCATTATATCTTGTCATAAGCTACCGTGACAACTGGCCTGCAGAGTCTCAACCTGTTTGAGTGCGTCTTGCAAGTCTCTTCTTAGGGAATCTATCTGCGCACTTTGCTTCCTCTGAGTCTGTATCAGAGTCTCCTTCATATTCTGGAGCTCTGTAATTTTTGTTTTCAAGGTTGCCGCTGCGTCTGTTTTCTCCTTGGTGTATTGACTCAAGGGAATGGAACAGTCTCTCTGTCTCTCGAGCTCTTGCTCCAGTTTCTGAGCCTTCTCACGCTCCCTCTCATATAGAGTCACCTGGTATCGAAGCTCTGCTTCCAATGATGCTCTGAAGACATGCAGCGTGGCCTTTAGCTCCTCATACTGCTCTGTGGGGACGTACTGGGTATTCAGACGTTCCTGCAGCGCTTGTACCTCTTTAGCAGCCTGCAATTTTTCTTCCTGTAGCGTTTGCTGCTTCTCCTCAGCATACTGGAGGTGTGTACGCAGACCTTGCAGTTGGTTCTGCAGTCGGTGCTCTGCTTCAAACTTTTCTTTGACTTCTTCTGTCAACTGAAAATTTTCTTCTTTCAGTTTTAAGTTTTCTCTTTTTAATCTTGAATTTTCTCTTTTTTCAGTTATTCTTCAGGGCTTCTTTGCAGTCCCTCTTTCCATTTACGCACATCTGCTTTGAGAATGACACTCTCTGGCGTGAGAATTCCTTCTCTAGGTTGAGGGTCTGAAGCTCCTTCTGAGAGACTTTGAGATCTGTATCAAGATTACCAATAGTTCTTTAGCAATGTCCAGCTCCTCAGTGAGACTGTGTAGTTCCTTTCTGGAAACTTCCAGGTCTGTGCGGCAGCTGTTGGTCTCATGATGTGAGGCATCAAGTGCTCTGCGGAGTGTCTGAACCTCTTTCTGAGATACGTCCACTTCTATCCGGACACTGTTGACCTCCTGTTGTGAGGCATTCAGCTCTATACGAAGAGTGTGAACCTCTTGCTGGAAGACTGTCATCTGCTTCAGTGCCTCCTCATACTTCCACTTTAGCGTAGCCACCATTTTATCAGATTGGCTCTGCTTTTTATCCATGGCGGAAATAGTAGCCTTTGCAGTATCTAGCTCAGTCTTGAGATCCTCCAATTCGGTCTTGGCCGCAGAGTAAATTGCGAGCACAGTCTTCTGTAGCTCAGCATTATTTTCTCTCTCCCTTTCCAATTCTTCACAGAGCAGGGCGTCTTCAGGGCTGGTCAAGGGATCGTCACTCACTGGTTCCGGCTCCACTTCCCTGGGATGACTGGTTGAGGGTTCCTCACTTTTGGCACCGGACAGACACTTCTTTGGGGTACACGACTTCTGCCTTGGGCCCTCTGGATATTCGGTTAACCGCGGGACGAATTCTCAATTTTCTCTAGGCCGCAGGGCAACTCAGTCCCCCTTTCCCTCCACAGGATCTGCGGACGTGTCTGTTCCTTCCACGGTAAGTGAAGAACTGCTTTTCTTTTTCTTTTTCCGCCTTTTTGATTTGGATGACACCGTCCCTTCAGGGATATTGGGGTCTCCATCTTCATTTGAAATTTTAGCGGCTTTATTATATACGCCAGGCTTTTCTTGCAGTTGCTTTAGCTGCTAGAAATATTGGGTGTTCTGCTGCTCCCTTCTCTGTCTCCTGCTGATCATATTCGTCAAAGGGAGCGGTCTTTTCTGTTCGTGCCGAGTTCAGGCACCCCCACCATTCTTGGGGTGTTTTGTGGGTGTGACTCGGTTCGGGTTCCCCGTAAGAGATGTCTTCCTCTTTATTGGACTGGAAGGGCCATTCTTCCGTGGGGTAGGGTTCATTACAGAAACGCTGCATCTTGTCCTCCATTTTTAGGCTATCAGGTGTAATTTTCTTCCTGACCTCAGGAGGCACTATTGTAGCTGTTGCCACTGTATTTGCTAGAACCCCAAATTGTGGTAGTCCTACAGGTGGGCCTATTTTGTTTGTAGAGGTCGCAGCTCTCACAGGCATCTCTGTAGACTTTTTCTTCTCTTTGGTATGTTTTACAATATTAGCAGTCCTGTGCACGCATTCTCTCTCATCGTCTGAATAAGGCCTGAAGGGACACTGCTCCGTGTGGTGGGGTTCTTTACACCAGGAACACATTTTCTTCCCAATTTTTGCAGAGTCTGTATTTGACTTCAGCTGGGTGGCCATTTTAAATTCCCAGAATCAGTACCTTGCGTCGGTCACGTCTGTAAAAGTTTCCCTGCTTCAGCACAGTCTTGCATCAATTTTCACACTTTTCTGCATATACTCCATTCACAGCTGGTAGTCCTAGTTTTTTGTGTGGCAGCCTTTACTTCCAGAATCAGTACCGCTTGTGGGTCACCGTCTGTATTCACTGTTCAGCGCAATTTTTTTTTTAAAGAAAACAAAAAAAAGCCTAGCTCCTCTGGAGCGCTAACTCACTTCTTGAACCCTGACTACGGCGGGAAGGCAAAGCCCCTTTTTCAACAACCATATTACACATTATTGTGATAGGCAAGTAAGGTTTACCTGCTTCAACAGTCTCTCTCTCTCCTCTTGGGATTGGGGAAAGAGTCCATCTGTGGTTTTGTGGCTTTCTTCAGTGCAGTGTAGATTTCCTGCCTGGATGTGTATCCCTTTAATTCTGGTCTCTGCTGCATGTGATTCTTTGATTTGTTGCTCAGGCTGTTTGCAGGAACAATGCAGGCAAAAGCACAAAAAATGTCACAGGCAGTCTCCGGGGCCCCTTTGAACTTCAAGGGCCACCTATCATCCCAACTTCTGACACCATATGTAAGAGATGTGTGCAAAGGTACGCAATGGAGACTGGTTTTAAGGTGAGATTAAATAAGGCTTTATTGCGCCTGTTGCTTTAAACACAGCAAACATCTGAAAATTCACAAACAAAATCTGCTCCACGTTGGAGTATATTTACACTTGTAGTCCAGCGATTGACCAGCCCAAATCATAGAGACATTTATATATATATATATAGACAGACATAGATAATCAGTCTTATAAGAAAAGTCTTATCTGTCTCGTAGTTGTAGGGGGAAGGCTTCTCTCTTTCCTGGGTTGGAACATTGACAGTTTGGCGATGAGGAAGGGAATTCCAAAATCTCGGACATTTGGACCAAAGGAGATGAATGGTTCTCATTGAGACACCCCACTCTGTGAACAAGGTAAGGCATCTATCTATTCAGGCCTTTCGTTTGGAGAGTTGGGTGTTTCATGATGGGGCCATGATGTTTCTTATGGTTAGTCTGGGTGACGGAATTTCGATAATTAGTAGGTTATTTTAAATTTAAAGAGAATCAAGTAATACTGTGTGACTTAGTGGCTGCGTGGCTTAGTGGTCTTTGTGGCAATATAACATAATTCTGCAGTTGTTATACTGTGTGGTTCTCTAAGTGAGAGACTGTGTGAGAAATCAATTCTCTGTGGGAAACGTCCTATGAGAAAAGTTAAAATGGCTCAAGATAATTCTGTTGAGGAAAAGGATGGTGCTGGAAAGAAAAAAAAAAGAGAAAAAAGGAAGGAAAATTAACTCCAAATTATATTAATTGCAAGGAAAATTAGAAAAATGGACCTAAAAATCAATTCTCTCTTCTGCCTATTTTAAAAACTGTCTGTAGCCCACGAGCCCCCACCTTTTTTCATTGAAAGTTTCACAGGAATGTGACCAGCTCAAAAGCTACGCAGGTTAAAATGTTGCTGTTGCTACAATAGAATTCTAAAATTGTTTTCAATTTGTTTTAAAGTAATTAATGTAGATTATAAAAGTTTTCAGATTAGTTAGAAGAATAAGAATTAAAAATTATATTATTATTAAATTAATTTTTGTACGAATAAGAATCAAATGGTATTTGGTTTTTCTCAGGAAGAATGTAGGTAAACAATGCAATACTGTTTAATGTTGTCTTTTGGTGTCATGCAAAGTTTTAAGTTAGAAAGTCAGTATATTTTATCAGAAATTGCAAAGCCTCTAAAAGAGATGCAGGCATTGGCTAGAAAAAGGTATAGAGTAAATAAGTAAGAATTACAATTTTCCCAGTCTAAAGTTAAAATATGCAACCTAACTTTCTAATAATGTCACAGTCCATCAGTGCACTCATTGTTCTCAACAGAAAGTTTTTGCCTAAAAGAATCCAGGATAGTCAGATCTGATCGGTGAACACGCCTAGATACAGGTTAAAAAGTTGGAAAATCAGTTTTTCCTTAAAAAGTTTTATTACATTCTCAAGTATAAATATGATTAAAAGGTTGATTGTTTGTTTGATTGATTCTTGTGTGTCTGTGGTAATATTTTTTTCCCCCCCACAGCAATAAGTGGCTGATTCCGGTTTTTGATACAGGAGCAGTCTAGGAGTTGACAATTTATTCTTTGCCCTTCATACTGTAAGACCTGTAAAATAACAAACCTGAAATATGCTAATTAATTGAATCTGGTTGAATCCTATCTGTGTGTAATATTTGTGTGAAAGTTAAATAATGAGGATACCGGTTTATTATATGCATATAAAAAGTACTATCCAGGAACTTGCAAGTGCTCACAAAAATAAGAATGTTATTCATAGCTCGCAATGAAGTTTAAATTAAAAGAAAAATGAAAAAAAAAAAAAAGGTGTACACCCATTCATTACAATACTGGACAAAGGAGAGTTTGGGAATCTGTGGAAAGGAGCAGGAGGAAAAAAAATGGGCATAAGCAGGAAAGATTTGATCTTTACTATTTTTATAATTAGCCCAGTTACTGGTAGAATTTAAAAAGTGCATTCGTTCTGCAGACGAGTGAGGCTTTTTAAAACCAGGAGATGGTTATCTTTTCCCCTCTGCTCAAATCTGGATAACCACACCTTCTACAGTTTAAAGAATGTACAGCTGCATTCCAGAAGAATAAGAGAAGTGTTGAAATGTTTATTCATTTAGTTTATAGGATCAAACTATTGTGTTTTTTATTATTAGGATAAGTGAGAAATATGTGTTTTTTGTTATTTTTGTAAAGTTGGTTGTGTATTTGCCATGAAAATTTTAGCCTGCAACGGGCTGAGAGAGAAGCTCCATTTTTTAAATTCCAAGTTGCTCAAGACAGTAGGTTAAAGGCTTTTTTTCTGTTCTGAGCAGATTGTTTATAGAGGTATTGTATGTTATGGAGTATATTGGTTGATATCTTATTTTAGAGTATAGAATGGTTTTTAGTATATAATGTTTAGTATAATGTAATATACACAAGAGTAATGTTTTAAGAGTGTTGCAGTGATACAAAGAGTGTGTCACCAGGTATATAAAAAAAAATGTATGGTTATAAAAATGAGTAATACTGAGTATTTTATTCGTAGAAGTGTCAGAAGTGTACTCAGTGCTTCGCAAAGAATGCAGTACAGAAAATTAGTGTAGAGTCCTATACAAAATAATTTTTCTACTGTAAACTTAAATGAATATGTGTTGTATTTTATAATGTTTTACTATTTTCTCTCCAAAGGTGTCCCATTTTGAGATTTTTACCTGCAGTATAATTCCTCATTTTAAAGAATATATTTTTGAGAAATCCAGACTTCATTTGGTATATTGATGTTTCCTGGCAGAGTGATATACAGCAGGATAAGTTGGCAAATTATATGTGTTTCCAGATAGAAAAAATAGGCTAAAGCGCTCCAATGCAGGTATAAAAGAATAAAGTAAGCCAAACCACTGATCCAAGGTCTAAGGAATGAGTAATGATATTAGTACTTAATATCCAATAGTATGGGTACTATCCTCCTGAAGACAGGTGGCAGATGGTACATGTCCACCCACCATCAGTCTCATTGGCAGGTTCTCCTGAACATAATAATACTCACAGATTCCTTGGAGTGGTAGGCACGCTGTGCAGCTTCCAATGTGTAGTTAACAGGAATAAATGGAGGAAAAAGCGCACAAGCAAAAACGGAGCAGGAAGGACCCAGAATCAAAAATAAATTTAAAGGGCACTTTAATGTGACTGTAGACGGACGTTCACAGACGTACACAATTGGAGGCTTTTATAAGGTGAAATTATAATAGGCTTTATTGTGCCTTTTCCTTTTTCATCAGGAAATCATCCAAACACAGGGGTGGGGGGGAACAAAGCTTCTATTCACTTGGGAGTTTCTCTAGTGAAAATACCATGCAATTAATTCACAACTCCCTAAGTCAAGCATGTCTCACAGCCCCAAAACATATAGCATGAAATAAGCAGATATAAGCAGTCTCTTAATAATGAAAGTCTTATCTGTTCCTTGGAGGGAAAACCTTCTCTGGTTCAGCACCCTTCCCTCAGGGTGTGTCAGCATTCAGGTTCAGAAGTTGTCCCTGTGTCTTGTAAGCAGATCTGCTGTTTCTTTGGGCAGGGCTCAAGACTGTTGTGAGAGTCAAAGACAATCTCTGCTCTCTCTCCCAAGTTCAGCTCTCAGTCACAGCTAAGGAGTTACTTCCTGTCTCAAAGGCAGGCTTTTTCTAACACCTCTAATCAGGCAGGTGGTGTTAGTTAATTTACTACCAGCCATTAACCACCACACTGCTGGATTAGAGGCACATTTGTGAACAGGGATAAGTCCCCTGTTACATACCTCCCCTGTTTGTGGGAAGCTCGGGCTTACCACGGCCAAAGCCCATCCTTCCACTCTCATTCGAGATCTTTCTGTGACTTGAATGAGAGTGGATGGAGGAAGAGAACCCTCTGTCCTGCTGGGATTAGAGCCCTTTCTCCAGTTTATTTTTGTCTCCTCCCGAAGGTGCTTGAGATCAGCACTCCTCAGTCGCTCGAGGAGGACTTTTTCCACGTAAAGTCTTTTTATCGCGTGCGCGGTCATGAGATTTCTGTTGCGTCGGGCACTCCTCTTTTTATAGACAAAGTGTATGGCAACAGTTGTAGAGCAGTTAGGACTAGCCCTTAGAGTTTTCTGCTCTTGACGCTGTCTTTCTGCAGTTTCTCCACACCACGGAGTCGCCAGTTCAGCTTCTTTGGGACTGAGTTGCACCTCCACCTCCTTTTCCAGAGAACGTCCTATTTTTTCAGCTTCCTCAGCTAAGGATTCTTCTGGCTTTGATTCTGCACTCCTACCTCTGTTTGTTGCCTGTTGGGCAGCTGTAGGTTTGGCTAGTGCTTTCTTAGGTGGCTCAAACTTCGTAATTTTGTTTTGAAGTTGCGTGGAGTCCCCAACTCTCACTGTACCCTTGTCCTCACGGGCATTAGTTACTGTGGGATACTGGTGCTTGGGCAGAGCCAATACCTTTTTCCGTATTGGAGGAATCTGTAAGTTACTGGCCTGCAGAGTCTCAACCTGTTTGAGTGCGTCTTGCAAGTCTCTTCTCAGGGAATCTATCTGTGCACTTTGCTTCCTCTGAGTCTGTATAAGAGTCTATTCATATTCTGGAGCTCTGTAATTTTTGTTGTCAAGGTTGCCGCTGCGTCTGTTTTCTCCTTGGTGTACTGACTCAAGGGAATGGAACAGTCTCTCTGTCTCTCCAGCTCTTGCTCCAGTTTCTGAGCCTTCTCACGCTCCCTCTCATACAGAATCACCTGGTATCGAAGCTCCACTTCCAATGATGCTCTGAAGACATGCAGCGTGGCCTTTATCTCCTCATACTGCTCTGTGGGGACGTACTGGGTATTCAGACGTTCCTGCAGCGCTTGTACCTCTTTAGCAGCCTGCAGTTTTTCTTCCTGTAGCGTTTGCTGCTTCTCCTCAGCATACTGGAGGTGTGTACGCAGACCTTGCAGTTGGTTCTGCAGTCGGTGCTCTGCTTCAAACTTTTCCTTGACTTCTTCTGTCAACTGAAAATTTTCTTCTTTCAGTTTTAAGTTTTCTCTTTTTAATCTTGAATTTTCTCTTTTTTCAGTCTCTGTATTTTTCAGGGCTTCTTTGCAGTCCTCCTTCCATTTACGCACATCTGCTTTGAGAATGACACTCTCCTGGCATGAGACTTCCTTCTCGCGCGCGATCACGGATGGCAGCAAGCCATATAATTTTGAAGTCCGAATGCATGCGCAACACGCCTGGACTATGGCAGTATTCTTGCCTTAGTTTCTTACACATGCGCGTTCATATGAGTGAGAGAAAATCTTCCCCCAACGGGACAGGTAGACAGCAGCACAGCAATAGACGGAGAGAGGCTGAGGTGATTTAAAAATAGACTTTAATCAGACATCGTGCTGACAGGTCCTCTGATGCATTTCGGTCCGTGGGACCTTTGTTCATATGAGTGACTTTGGAGCCTCCGTGCATGCGCAGTTGCGCGGACATCGGGCTAGAGCCTTTAAGTCTTCACGCATGCGCGGTGCATAGACTCCGATTTAGCAACTCTTACTCTAAGTGCCCACGCATGCGCAATACGCTTTATTTTGGTTTGATGGATTTTCAGAGTCCGCGCGCATGCGCATTGGACTCTAATTTCGCCGATCAATGCCATACTAATATAGAAGCCTTAAAAAAGCCTAAAAAACGCTCGAATCAACTCAAAAATTCAGCACTACTGTTGTTAAATGTGAGGGAATGGATACAGATGTTTTAATCAGCATTTTTGAAGTTTGATGGGTTTAGTTTGTTAACTGACCAACTGCGCATGTGCAACAGCTGGTAATTGTTCAATCTGTAATCAAGGTACTGTTTGGGTATATAAGGGTTCATTCTTCCTCCCCCCAAGCAAATTTGTCCCTGAGGAAGCTCCTTTGCTGGAGGGAAACGCGCGTTGGACGTGCCATGTTGTCAGTCTCCTACTTGGAGCTGCTTTTATGTAGTGTTCTGTAGTCACCTGGCTCTATCTATGTAGATCTAAATTGGTTACGTTTACTAACACTCAGTGTGCAAACCTTCCTGCTTTCTACATGACATGTTCATTTGGAGTGTGCTGTATAATGATTCACTGACCAAAATGCTGTGAACAATTGCTTCACTATGCTATGAATCATTTACCCTCCATTATCACACTATCAGTAGCACTTCTATACTTAGTGGATGGTTATACATCCCTAAACTAACATCCCTAAGTGGTCTGTGGTTTATAAGTCTAAGCAGGACTGCAGTATTTTCGTGATATTATTATTCACTGAGTCTGTTAGTCATATTTATATATATATACACATGTACCTGGTCTCATAGGTGTCCGAGAGGGGTTTATACCCTGACTATTAGCGTCTTGTGTCCTGCTATCTCGAATACAATTTGCTGTCTGAGATTATTCCAACGCACATTCACTGACACGGACGTTTGCTCTTGATAATTTAATTTATTTTTAATGCACAATATACAACGATTTGGTAACATATGTTTTATGTAAATACATTAAAAGTTACATTTTATATTAAGTAGGAGTGCAGTATAGTGAATTCTTTTAGGAGACACATCCACTTTGTGTGTTTTCCTTCCCCCCTTTTCTGATTCACTCGCAGCAATGCCTGTTAAAAAGATTTCAAAGGATCTCAGCATGCGAATTAAGGAAATGTACAGGAGCGGACACCGAATTGCTGCTATCCAACGCTGGTTAGCTACTTCTGACCTCGTTGTGCCATTAACCACCGTGAGCTATCATGCACAAGGAAAAAACAGAGACCGGAAAAAGGCACCAAGGGTAACAAACGCGTAAGTATATTTACAGTATAAAACTTAAAAAAAAAAAAATATATAGAAAACTGTACTGTACATCTACAGTACAGTTCTGTATCTACTGTAATACTGTTGTTATTTCAGTTGATTTATATTACAACATACTGTACAGTAGTGTGTCTATTTATATTTATAGTACAGTACAGCAGTATACATTTTTTTGTATATTTCAATTAATCTTACAACGGTATATACTGAATAGGATGTACCGTATATTTATATTTATATTACAACAGTATATTTATTTTGTATATTTATATTTATAGTACAACAGTATACAGTATATATTTTGTCTATTTATATTTAATGTACTGTATATTACAACATTACATTTATATACATTTTATATTGCTGCATATTAATAAAACAATATAATTTCTTTACATTGTAGGGAGACAACTCTTCTGGTGGACAAAATAAGTGAGGAGAATGATGAGAGGAGTGCATTAAGGGTCAAATACACTCTGCAGGAAAAGCACAATCTGACTGTATCCGAGAGCAGCATAAAGAAGATGAGACGCAGCATTGGATGGAAATATGGACGTGTGAGGTTAGTACTGGACAGTACAAGAGGTAAAAGTGTTGTTTCGCAAACTGTACTGCACTGTGCCGCAAAAAATTTTTATTCCTTGTCATTACAGAGTGTACTCCATGATACGGGACGCAAACAAAATCAAAAGAGTGCTCCAGGCCCAGGCATGGATCGACAGCGGGGAGACTTTCCAGGATTGCATCTTCACTGATGAGTCTACTGTGTCGCTGGAGAAATTTGCACGATTTGCGTTCCACAAAAAAGGCCGCGTATCTTTGAAGCCGCGGCCAAAACACCCTGTGAAGCTGCATGTGTTGGGTGCCATCTCTAGGCGTGGACCGGGATGCATTGTCATCTTTGAAGGTAAAATGTATCAAATATAATGTCGCCTAATGCACTGTACTTGACTAGTGTTGCCTTACCGTATGCACTGTACTGTACTATTGTGCAGTTTTTTGAGCACTTTTCTTTTCTTGCTATAGGAATCATGAATAAAGCTTTCTTCCAAGACAACATTGTGCCCGAGATAGTGCAATACATCACACGCGACATCAACCCAATGCTCACCGCTTCTACCAGGACAACGATCCCAAGCACACTGCGTCAACGGCGCATATCCTTGAGCGCGGCATCAACTGGGTGAAGATGCCAGCGGAGTAAGTGCAGTAGACCGTGTCCCATTTTTGTTCCCCACGGTTTTTAGCTCTTAAACCAATTGTCCTTTCTTTCCAATGACAGGTCGCCAGACTTCAATCCGATCGAAATGGTCTGGCATCAGCTGAAGGACCATATTCAGAAAGTGGTGAAACCCTCCAAAAAGGACGAGTTGTTGAAAGGCATACTGAGTTTTTGGAACGATGTACTCACCGTGGAACGCTGCAATAAATATATAGACCATATTGCCACTGTGTTGCCCATTGTCATCGCGCGTAATGGGCAAGCATCAGGAAAGTAGTAATGTGCTGTAGTATTGTAAGTACAGTATGTAACAGGTAAGTATGGCAAAGATTTTTTCTTTCCAGATAGTAACAGTACTAGTACTGTATACAGTAGTTAGTTTTTTCTTTACAGAGAGAGCAGCACCAGCCATCAGGTTACAGTACATAGAATTTAACAGTAGTCAGAGTATACAGTAGTTCCAGTACAGTATACAGTACACTAGTTTGACAGTACTACAGTAACTGCCTACTACAGTAACTGCCCCATTTTTTTTCTTTCCAGACAAAGCTGCACCAGCCACCTACAGTAGTTCAGCATAATACAGTACAGTAACTGCACAAATTTTTTGTTTTCTTGTCGTTTCAGGAAAAACGGTAGCCTAGGGGGATGGGGGTGTTGTGTCCAGTCAAATCTGCTTGTACAGTCAAATGTACAGTATATAAACAGCAGCAATGATGTACACAAAACCTCTCCTCTCTCAATGAACTACTGTACTGCAGACAGAATGAGGAAAATATTAAGACTAAAGAAAAATTAATTTTACTATACAGTATATGCAGTACAGTATATTATACAGTACATTACAGTACTGTATTGTATATACTGTAGTATTAAATAATATTCTTATAAATGTGCATTACTCATGTTTCCCCATGTTTTACAAAGGTTTTCCAAATGGTTATCCAATTTCAAGCTGCCAAAATAACTTAATAAAGACTGCATTACTGTATGTATTATTCCTGATAATTTTTATATTTGTATTTTTTGGTTCCTGATAAAATAAAATAAATATTTATTCACTTTCCTGCGAATCATAATCATTGACAGCCACCCCTAAAGTGCACCAATTAATTATTTTATTTATTTATTTATAAAATATTTTACCAGGATTTATATATTTTTATTTTAAAGATATTAAAGAATGTACTGTATTGTATTAAAAATATGTGACTGTAAACCATAGTGACTGACAAATATTTTCACACCCTGATGAAATACTGTCTCAGTGTACTCTCAATTCTCACAGTGCTGTGCACATCAGATTTACATTTCAAATTCGAGAGGGGATTTTCGAAAGCATTACCGTTCAAACAACAGGCCTCTAAGGGTTGGGGGAGGGGGATGGTGTGATTAGACGCAGGCGTACTGTGTTTGTAGCTCGGCTATGGGCGGATTAAGAACACAATGGCAATATGCTTGGCTAGGGAGGGATTAAAAACTCTGGAGGTGTGTGGCTGAAATAGTTAACAGCAGTGTAATTTCAAAAGGCATTTCATCATAATAATTTGATGAATAAACCCCCAAAGACAACCCCCAAATACAGTACATAAAAAGCAAGTCACTTTAACTCCCTGTGCCCCATGCACCAAAAATGTTTCTTTGTGCACTTTAAATGTTTCAATATTGTAAATAAATGTTTTTGTACTGACTCCACTCATAAAAGACCATGTTGAATTGCCTCACATTGTTTCCATCTGGTCCTTTGCCAGTGTAACAAATGTACTGTAGAGGCTTGCTGCACGTTTTTTTAACTGGCTGGTCGCGCAATTGGCGTAGGAACTACGGCAATTGGCGTGGGAACTAGGTCAATTGGCGTGGGAACTTCTGTTCTAGGGCGCCTAGAAATAAAATTTTGCCCCTAGATGTTAGGAACCCCCTCACTTGACCCCAACAGGGTCCGAGCAGTAATCTCGGCGAGAAAGGGTCACGCCGGCGAGGAGGGTCCTACCATTGAGCGCAAATGGCGGAGAAAGCTTTGAAGCGGCTAAGTCACAATGAGCAGAAACCTGGAACCCAGAACTCCGGCTCTGTTTGACCTAGAGGGCTCATATTCGGTCACCATGTAGTCCTAGTTGCGGCAGGATTGCATGGCAAATTGCGACCCTCTCGTGGCAACAGAACGGAGTCAGGGTGATGTTAAATTTCAGGTTTCTGCCATTGACTTACAGTAAAGGTGATTTGGTGCTCAAGCATGAAATCCCATCAGGTTATAATATAAGAGGTACTTGCATGGCAGAAAAAAAGCCACTTTGGTAATGTGCTTTTAAACTGTCTTTTGGTACCTCCGGTTCCGGGGGTCTTGGAAGGCTGATATTTTGCCACTATGGCAAGGGTCCTCCCGCATGAGGACCAGGTAAATTTCAACCTGCTCAGACCCACAGAACGGGTTATTTTACATTATATTCGCGCAATTGGCGTGGGAACTACTTAGGGCCGCGGTCAAGTTCACGGGCAATTGGCGTGGGAACTTCTGTTCTAGGGCACCTAGGAATACAATTCTTTTTGCCCATAGATGTTAGGCACTTTATACCACTGTACAGTATACTGTGGAAGACACATAATGAAACGATAGTGAATACTGTATGTAGAATAAATGCATAGTTTTATTTATTCAGGGTTTATTACACAGTATACTGTACGGCCTGGAAAACATCTGCATACAGTACAATATTATCCTCCGAAATCCCCCCATTAGCCGTTTTCTTTTCTGAAGAAAAAAAAGAAAAGTTTTAATGTACAGTAATGGTCAGCCCCCTAAAGAAGTACCCAGCCAGCCCCACCAAAATAATACAGCAACAAGACAGTACTCACCATAGAATTAAAATTCATTTCCCCCCAGATGTTAGGAACCCCCTCACTTCACCCCAACTTGGTCCGAGCATGTACAGTACTGTACTTTAAAATAAATTAAATATGCAATTTTACTATTACTGCGCGCGCACGCACAGACTGTGTACTGCAGGTTGAACCGCGAAGGTATTAGACTTCAGAGACAACAGCTCGCAAACGCCCCCATGCGTTTTTACACGGCATTGCAGTATTGCAGCCAGCGGGAATAAAATGCTTAAATCACAGCCGCGAAAATATACACCCCGGGAGAAAACGACACAAAACCGCACATCACCGGGATCTTCTGAAATTCGCGGAGCTAGCCAAGTAAGAATAAAGTTGGTCGCCAGTGTAGCTCCTCATACTGCTCTGTGGGGACGTACTGGGTATTTAGACATTCCTGCAGCGCTTGTACTTCTTTAGCAGCCTGCAGTTTTTCTTCCTGTAGCGTTTGCTGCTTCTCCTCAGCATACTGGAGGTGTGTATGCAGACCTTGCAGTTGGTTCTGCAGTCGGGGCTCTGCTTCAAACTTTTCCTTGACTTCTTCTGTCAACTGAAAATTTTATTCTTTCAGTTTTAAGTTTTCTCTTTTTAATCTTGAATTTTCTCTTTTTTCAGTCTCTGTATTCTTCAGGGCCTCTTTGCAGTCCTCCTTCCATTTACGCACATCTGCTTTGAGAATGACACTCTCCTGGAGTGAGACTTCCTTCTCTAGGTTGAGCGTCTGAAGCTCCTTCTTAGAGACTTTGAGATCTGTATCAAGATTACCAATAGTTTCTTTAGCAATGTACAGCTCCTCAGTGAGACTGTGTAGTTCCTTTCTGGAAACTTCCAGGTCTGTGCGGCAGCTGGTGTTCTCATGATGTGAGGCATCAAGTGCTCTGCGGAGTGTCTGAACCTCTTTCTGAGATACGTCCACTTCTATCCAGACACTGTTGACCTCCTGTTGTGAGGCATTCAGCTCTATACGAAGAGTGTGAACCTCTTGCTGGAAGACTGTCATCTGCTTCAGTGCCTCCTCATACTTCCGCTTTAGCGTATCCACCATTTTATCAGATTGCCTCTGCTTTTCATCCATGGCGGAAATATTAGCCTTTGCAGTATCTAGCTCAGTCTTGAGATCCTCCAATTCGGTCTTGGCCGCAGAGTAAATTGCGAGTACAGTCTTCTGTAGCTCAGCATAATTTTCTCTCTCCCTTTCCAATTCTTCACAGAGCAGATCACAGTCATGCCTGGCAGCTTGCAGTGCATCTTCAGGGCTGGTCAAGGGATCGTAACTCACTGGCTCTGACTCCACTTCCCTGGGATGGTTTGCCGAGGGTTCCTCACTGTTGGCACCGGACAGACACTTCTTTGGGGTACACGACTTCTGCCTTGGGCCCTCTGGATATTCGGTTACCCGCGGGACGAATTCTCCATTTTCTCTAGGCTGCAGGGCAACTCGGTCCCCCTTTTCCTCCACAGGATCTGCGGATGTGTCTGTTCCTTCCACGGTAAGTGAAGAACTGCTTTTCTTTTCTTTTTCCGCCTTTTTGATTTGGATGACACTGTCCCTTCAGGGATATTGGGGTCTCCATCTTCATTTGAAATTTTAGCAGCTTCATTATATACGCCAGGCTTTTCTTGCAGTTGACAGAAATATTGGGTGATCTGCTGCTCCCGCTCTGTCTCCTGTTGATCATATTCGTCATCAAAGGGAGCGGTCTTTTCTGTTCGTGCCGAGTTCAGGCACCCCCACCATTCTTGGGGTTTTTTGTGGGTGTGACTCGGTTCGGGTTCTCCGTAAGAGATGTCTTCCTCTTTATTGGACTGGAAGGGCCACTCTTCCGTGGGGTAGGGTTCATTACAGGAACGCTACATCTTGTCCTCCATTTTTAGGCTAACAGGTGTAATTTTCTTCCTGACCTCAGGAGGCGCTATTGCAGCGGTTGCCACTGTATTTGCTACAACCCCCAATTGTGGTAGTCCTACAGATGGGCATATTTTGCTTGTAGAGGTCATAGCTCTCACAGGCATCTCTGTAGACTTTTTCTTTCTTGGGTAATTCTTTTTTTTTTTCACTATCAGCAGTACTGTGCATACAAGATATGCAGTTGCTAGGGGAAAAAAAGTCTATTTGCTTTACACCATTTACACTTGCTAGGTGTAATCTCTCCGCTTCAGCAACAGAATTTGGTTTTCTGCCTGAGTTCAGTAATTTTCAGTCTCATCTTTGGGTATTATGGCATTCACACTTCACACTTTTCTGCATATACTCCATTCACAGCTGGTAGCCCTATGCAGTGTGGCAACCTTTATTTGCAAAATCAGTACCACTCGTGGGTCACCATCTGTATTCACTGCTTCAGCAAAACTTTTGAAAACAACAAACACCTATCCCTTTTAAGGGCTGACTCACTTCTTGAACCCTGACTATGGCTGGAAGGCAAAACCCCTATTTCAATGACCATATTACACTTTGTGATAGGCAATTAAGGATTAGCTGTTTCAGCAGTCTCTCTCCTGTTGGGATTGGGGCAAAGAGTCCATTTGTGGTTTTGTAAGTTTCAATGCAGTGTAAGTTTCAGTGGTGTGTCCCTTTAACTCTGATCTCTGCTGCATGAGGTTTTTTTTTTTGTTTTTTTTAAGTTTCTCAGATTGTTTGTAGGCAAAAAGCATTAAAAAAAATTCACATAAAAATCTCCGGTCCTTTTTAACTTCAAAGACACCTCTCATCTCACTTCGGACACCATATGTAGACGGACGTTCACACAGGTACACAATTGGAGTCTTTATAATGTAAAATTATAATAGGCTTTATTGTGCCATTTCCTTTTCATCAGGAAATCATCCAAACACAGGGGGGAACAAAGCTTCTATTCACTTGGGAGTATCTCTAGTGAAAATACCATGCAATTAATTCACAACTCCCTAAGTCAAGCATGTCTCACAGCCCCAAAACATATAGCATGAACATAAGCAGATATAAGAAGTCTCTTAATAATGAAAGTCTTATCTGTTAGCTGCTGTAGGGTAAGCTTCTCTGCTCTCCTGGAACCGCACCCGTGCGTGCACAGAAAATATCAGCATCCAGGTTTTGAAGTCTTATTTGGTGTCTTGCAATCAGCTATGCTGGGCAGAGCTCAAGACATGTGCTGTCTCCAAAGATCAGCTCTCAGTCAGAGCTAAGGAGTCACTTCCTGTCTCAAAGGCAGGCTTTTTCTACCACCTCTAATCAGGCAGGTGGTGTTAGTTAATTTGCTACCAGCAGTTAACCACCACACTGCTGGATTAGAGGCACATTTGTGAACAGGGATAAATCCCCTGTTACAGGCCCCTTCCAAGTCTTGGAAAAAATAAACCCGGTGGCATACCGCTTACAACTCCCAGCATCTATGAGGATACCATCTGTGTTTCACGTTTCCTTGCTGAAACCTGCCTATCACAGTTCCCGGTTTCCGGATCGCTCCCCCACACCACCACCTCCCCAACTCGTGCAGGGACAACAGGAGTATGAGATCCTGGCTATCATTGATTCCCGAATATCCAGGAGGACCACTCAGTACCTCATCCACTGGAAAGGATATGGCCCAGAGGAGCGTTCTTGGGTTTCACACCATCAGATTCACGCACCTGAACTTATCAAGAAGTTCCAACAGAGATAGCCCCTAAAGCCCTGCTGGAATCGCCCGGAGGTCTCTTTTGAAGAGGGGGGTACTGTAAGGACTCTCAGGCCATGCAGAGCTACACGCGTCACTGCACAGGTCCCGCGCATCCACACTTACGTGCGACCCGCTCCGACACCCGCTGTCGGCCCCCCGCGCTGTCAGGCTCCCTCACACGCTATCTCTGGCACGCGCAAGATGCTCCCCGCAGGAGCGGCATCCTCCACTGGTGCGGTGCGCAGGCACAAACCCGGCATCACGGGATGGGAGTCTGGCCACGTCGCGCGTCACGACGCATCCGAGTGACGGGTCAAGAAGAGCTCATTAGCTCCATCCCCTTCAGCTGCATTTTTCCCATCCACCCTATCACTGGACTTTGGGAAGGTCACGCCTCTGCTCCACCCCGTGGGGGACTGGTCAATGCCTGCTATTTATGCTCAGCTGTGCCACTGGCACGTTGGCTGAGCATAGACTCACGTTACCCTGTGTTTGCCTCTGCTAATCCTGCCTTGTTCCCGTCCTGTTGCCTTGTTCCTAGTTCTGATCTCCCATGAACCGACCCAGCTTGTCCTTGGACCCTTCGCTATCTGGAATACTGATCTCGGCTTCACCTCTCCAACCCTGACCCTTGCTTTGAACTTTGACGATCCGCACCTCTCCAATCCTGACCCTGGCTTTGAACTGTGACGATCCGCTCCTCTTCAGCCCTGACCTTGGCAATAGTACCTTCAACGCTCCGGACCTCTTCTGCATCGGACCCGGCAAGTATATGTTTACTCTGATCTCTACTGTCCTAGACTTGGCCAGCAAGAACATCGTACATTCCTGACGGGATCCCCATATCTGTGGCTGGTGTTTGCCTATTCCCGTCTCAGCACAGGGGTCTCATCTAGTTTGTGGTGAGCACAGCGTAACAAGTACAAAATCCAGGAATCAGGGCCCGTAGGTGTTGTGTTGTCCACTTGTTTCATGCCTGTAGAACTCCCTGTTCAACTCCACACTGCATGCTACTTAAAAAAATGCTACTTTAAATATTTGCTGCTTTAAAAGTATGCTGCTTGCCCCTGCATTGCTGCTCCCCCAGTGTGTCTCTAGCTATATATTTCTTAGAAGTCATCTGAGTGAATTACATTCATCCCAAGCAGCTCAATTAGCACGTGAGGCACATTTAAACAAATGGAATTGTCCTATGTGTTATACAGCTGCAGCGGCCATTTTTCAAACAAATCACGGCGCCGATTTCGTGTGCTCTGCTGTACTCCATGCAGCATGAATGCTGCCAGTCACCCCAAGCACCCGCGCTTATCGCGATTGCTTTGTTGAATTTCATGGATTCTGTTTCTTTGGGTGCAATGAAATGAATGAATTGCAATGTGTACAGTACTGTGCTACTGTGTCAATTTAAGGTATTTAAAAAACAGAACTCTAAAATGCCATTTTATGCACTCGCCGCACTCGCGTCTTAAGGCGGTAAGGTTGGAAGACATCCCGCGTCATGACATCGATATTCCGATGTACACAACACGTGAAGTGTTTGAATAATGGCTGCTGCAGCTGTAAGTTAGGAGACACATCAAGGGGTGATTAGGTGACAGAATTGGGTTGTGGGTTGGGTAGGGTTGGGTAGGTGTAGTGGTAGTTCGACATTTTATTGCACCCATTACCGGACAGTAATTAACAAAATTGCGCAATGTTGTTACAAGCAACTCTGTTTCAATAAAGTCATATTAAATCGTGTAATAAATATTGTGCAACAGTAACGCAATATTGTGTGATAACAGGTGCAGCAATGTCTCCGACGACAGTACCTTTGAATAACAAAGTATTTCCTGTATTTGTTGCAGATATGCTGAGAAAATGCTTTAGATCTAATACTTGCCAGCTCACACCCTTGCAAGGACTTCTATATCCCTCTCTAATTGCCTTCTTCTATTAAAGAATGTTTTTCATATTTTTTTTCTGTGACAGGTAATCTATTTTCCAATGCACTATGAAATTAACATTCTGTGTGATAACTTGAGGACACAGCTGCTCCCTGCTTATCCTTGATGTTCCGGGGTATCAGGAAAATAATTTAAAATAGATTATAGTTAAGGTGCATGGTAATATGTGTGACCAAACCCGCTCTCTGATTTCCTCCAGCTACCATGAACGGAGATTCAAGGAAAGAGAAATTCATTAAGGTATGTGTGTTGTCTGCCCCCATCTGCTCATCGTCTTGGAATAATATTTCAACATGTATGTCTGGTTTACTCTATATATTGTAGGGTAGTTGTGACAATTCATAAAACAAAAGCTGTAAATGGAAATACTTTATGTATTGTGTTTTGTACTAGTTAGTTTAGGTAGTGCTTTAACCAGCTTTTAGATATTTGGGAATACATGGTATTTCATTCAATATTTTTTTTCTTTCATCCTTTTGCAAATGTGAATTCATAATCATGAAAACCGTTTATGAAAACTAGCCTCAATGGTAGAAGCAATATTTGTTTTAATACACAAAGCAGGTGTATATATTTATTACCCATCAGGTCTTCTTAGTTTATAACTTCTCACCTCTGTATGTTTATCTGATTCAATAATGAAAGCATCATCATTACTTTACATTAAAAGGACACAATGAAAAAAATTTACATGGAAATTTGAGAACTACAAAATAGTATTAATCACCAAAACAGAATAGGTTCAGAAAGGTTATATGATGGACTCCTTTTCACCTGCATGCTGCTACTCCTTTTATTCTTTGTAGGTCACCCTTATGTGCTGTTTTTTTATATTTAGCTAATTAACGTTTTGCGTACTTTCTTAGATTATAATTATTTACATATTCTACACTTTTGTATTACCCCGAAAAGTACATATATTTTATATTTGATATACACATTGCATCCTTTTTTCAGAACGCTTTTCTGTGCCACATTTCTGTGTGAAACTATGTCATGGGAGAGGGGGTTTGGCCCGGTATTGAAGGGGTTACACCCCATTTGGCCACCCCCTGCTCTCACGTGGGAAGCAGGGGTTTAACTGGACTGCGGTCCAGTAATGTGTTTTTTACCCTGCTTTAACACCCAAATGTGAATTCCCCTGTAAATATGTATTGTTCCCATTCCAGTGTCTGCACCAACACATACACTGGGATCTATGCGGGAGGGAAAGGGTTAATGTTAATTCAGTATTTATGGCCCTTTGTCCCTTTTCCCGCCTTTTCAGTCTCCATTTTGCAGCTTCTCCATAGGCCGCCATTGAAGCCCCATGCAAGTCAATGGGAATTTCAGTGGTTTGGGCTTGATATCCTAGAAGACCTGCAGGTGGCACCCGAGAGGAGGAGCGGCGTTTCCCCATTGAAAGTCAATGGCGCAATGTGTTTCAATGGGGATTCCTTCATGCCGACCTCCGGAGACAAGCTGGCAGCCAGCCAGCCCGCAAAACCGCAAGAGCGGAAACACTTTAAAAAAAGAGCTTTGATCAATCCCCGGTCAAGTTCATGTGCAATTGGCGTGGAAAATTTAGGTTCTACGCCACCCCGGAATAAAGTTCTTTTTGCCACGGATCCCAAAAGGGTCCGATGGTCAATGACCCCGGGAAAGGGTTGCGCAAGATCGGAGGGTTCTACCATTGACTCCAATGATAGCGGAGGCCCCATTGAATCCTATGGCGGCGCCGGCCCATGCAATTCCTATGGCGGCGCCGGCCCTATTGATTCCAATGGTGTTTAAACGGCTAAGTTAAAAGAAGCTAAAACTGTAGCCCCGTAACTCCGGTTCTGTGAAACTAGAGAGCCAGGATTTGGCCAGCAGATAGTCATAGCATCGGCTTGATTGCATGGCAAATCCTGATCCTCTCTGATCAGCAGAATGGAGTCGGGGTAAGTATTGAATTGTGTGATACTGCCATTGACTTCAATGGTGGAGAAATGTATCTTGGATAAAAAGGCATTTAAACCCATTTCTGTAACTCCGGTTCGGTGGGTCCTAGCGAGCTGAAACTTGGCCACAATGGAGAGTACCCTCCGGTATTAGGGTCGGGCAAGTTCTGGTCCGCTCGGCCCAACCGAACGGATTATTTTGATATAACCTTGATTGTCAGAAATATTGCATTTTGAATCTGGCATAAAAGCCCAGGAAAAGAGATGGGTTCTGTAATATGCTAAATGGTCAGGGTGCGACAAGTGGTCTACAATGGGCCCTTAGTCAAAGGCTCTCCCCCACCCTGTATGTGAATGCCAGGGCGGAGGAGAACAATCCCTGTGTACTTATGCAAAGTATTGTGTGTCACACCTTTAACAAAGGCTATGATGGGCCAGTGATCAGTCTAGCAGACCCAAAGACGCCTTTGATTTAGTGTGTTGAAATCCCATGTTAAGGTATAGGACTCAAACCCTTTATAAATGAGTGTCAGCCCTATATCCAGTGTTAGTGCTAGTGTTATTCGTTGTGACATCGTTTTGTATCCTGAATGAATTGCCAGTCCCGTTCCTGACAGCTTCATTTCCCAAACCATAAGTAAGTGTTCATATCTTGTGCGTTAATTGTATAATTCTGTGTGTTCTCCTTCTTTAAGGAATAAACTTTCTTTATTATATCTTAGTCGTATTCAGTTCAACCCAGTGAAGTATTTTTTGTGTGTATATTATGACCCTGTCCGACACTACCATCACACGCTTGTATGGTTTTTCTGTCTTTATAGTATTACCTATCACATTTAGTTACACAAAATTATATTCATTGTCATATGTCAAGGTCATTTAATAATGTGTAACCCGTTTCTCCCGTAACTATAGGAACTTCCGGTACTGCCATTACCTGTTTGGCTATCGGAAGGCCTGAGCCTCCGCCACTGGGAGCCTGAGGTGATCTCTTGTTCGCCTCCGTGCAGCACCTCCACCTGCGAGGGATTGCAGCATAGCGGGATAAGCTCCTCACAGGAACTAATACCAATAGTAATCACCCACAGGTATATAATAACAGGTTTTACTGAACATAAAACATGCAGCCTGCGCCCCACAGTATATAGTACACACAGCCAATACACCAGATGAGTGTCCCCAAAGTACATAGGGTGCTTGGCATCAATATCCCTGAAGTCCTTTTCCCAATGTCAGGGTCCGCCCAAATGTGTGGGGAGTAGCACTACCCCTAATGGTGGGTTGGTGCATTTTTACCTCCCCGGGCACTCCAGTACCCGGGTACACCATATAACACAAGGGATCCTTCAGATCCAGCTACGTCATCGTCTGCGAAGGCGTCTGACTCTGCATGAGCAAACTCCCATTGGTCTCACTCCAACGTCCCCGCTTGGGCACAACACATGCACAACAATTTATATAATAAAAATGCAGGGTAGGTATACATCTTAACACATGCATAACTTTAAACAATGTTGTACATTTCAAAGAACATGTTTATAACTGAGGCTAGCCTATTCCTTGCTAGCTGCTGAGACTCATAATGGGGTGCCTCTAATGAATCGTACGCCACTCTATTGGGAGGGCGTCACATTCATTGGCTCTCACTCGCTGGCTCCTGCAAGGCTCTTCTTCAGTAGTTCCCACAGGGGAAAGTCTATCATAGTCCTGGGGCCTGGGTCCATCTCCAAGTGGCAACTCAGTCTCTTTAAAGTCTTTATTTGGCACAAAACTTGGGCTTCTGGGATCCAGAGGGCGGCTTGTTGAAGCCACGGGTGAGGGTAAATGAGGCGCAGGCCCATCATTCGGTGCTCCTCTGGGAGGTGCCTGCCAGTCTCCATTAAAGTTGGTGGAGGTGCCTTCCAAAGGATCTTGGGTGGATTCTGTTACTGAAGCCGGAGTCTTGGTGGACTCTTCTGGCTCATTGGCAGTTACTGTTGTCTCTGTTTTAAGATCACTTTCTCCCACTTGTGGAATGGGCAACAAGGGGTTTCTGTGCAAAAACTTTACCTGGTCATCCATGTCTCGTATGCGGTAGACCGGGAGGCCTGGCATTTGGGATTCTACTTCAAAGACCCGTCGTGCCAGAGATCGGCCAGCATGTGTTTTCCGTAGATCCCTAGATTGCGTAGGAGAACAGTGTCTCCGGGCCGAAGTTCCCGATAACAGACATTCTGGTCAGACCTTCTCCTGTTGCAGGTATTCATATGGGCTGAGGTCTTCTCTGCTAGCTTAAAGGCATAGTGCAGGCTATCCTGAAGTCGCTTCACGTATCGATATTGAGCCATATTGGGTACCCCATCAGTAGATACCCCGAGATGGATGTCCACAGGCAGCCTTGCCTCTCGCCTGAACATCTTGAAGTATGGTGTGTATCCCGTAGATTCATGCCTGGTGCACTTGTACGCATGCACCAGCGCTTCAACGTGCTTGCTCCATTCGGCTTTCTTGGAGCCCTTTAGGGTGCCTAGCATGTCTAGCAATGTTTGGTTGAACCTCTCCAGTTGAGCTTTTCCCTCTGGATGATATGGAGTGGTCCTAGACTTCTGAGTATTCAGCAGGTTGAGAAGCTCCTTGATAAGCCTGCTCTCGAAGTCCCTTCCCTGGTCAGAGTGCATCTGATTCAGCAGACCTTGGTGTATGAAATACTTCTCCCACAGCACTTTGGCAACTGTGAGAACTGTGAGTTCTGATCTTTTGTCGGGAACGCTTGAGAGTAGCGAGTGTAGTGCTTTGTCACTATCAGGATATTGCCGATACCTCTTGAATCTGGCTCTATATACAAGAAGTCCATGCAGACTAGATCCATGGAACCAGAGCTTTTCAGATTGCCCATTGGGGCTGCACGGGTGGGCAGTGTCTTTCACTGGATACACCTTTGGCATTTCCGGCAATGCCGTTCTATGGACTCCCGCATTTTGGACAGAAGAATCGGTCCCTCACTGACTATAAGGTCTTATTCACCCCCCGGTGTCCATGGTTGTCGTGCAGGGATCGTAATATATGGTACTGCAGGCTTCAGAGCAGAACCAACTGTCTCCTCTCAGGGTGATTGTGGTAGGGACTGATCCGGTAGAGGAGGCCACGCTCTATTTGGAACTTGTCCCATTCCTGCATGATGACCCTGACTGTAACGGCAGGGGCACGTTTCATCACAGAGGGGTTTGTCCTTGTGGATGGCCTGTTATAGCGTTAGCCACTGGATCACCATTTGGGCCTGTACTAACTCCTTCCATTCTAGGATGGTATCTTGGGTGATTGCCATGCCGTCTGGATGGCAGAAGGTGGCGGGGAGGGCCTTGGGTCCCAGGGAATCAGCTACCCTTAGCTCGCAGAACGCAACTGTGTCTCCCATTAATGCGGCAGTGGAGCACATTTCCCACATCACAGGTGCATGGATTTTTTCCCATGGACCATCGTCCTGTGTCATACTCAGTCCAGGTCTCATTGACAGCACATCGGCTCCAATGTTTAGAGGCCCTGGTTTATATTTCACGGTGAATTGATAATTGGAGAGGGCCGCCAGCCATCTGTGACCGGTGGCATCCCATTTGGCGGACGTAAGATTATTAGTCAGGGGTTGTTGTCTGTTTGTACTTTGAAAGGAATGCCATAAGATAGTCGTGGAGTTTTTCCACCACTGCCCACTTGAGAGCAAGGAACTCAAGTTTTTGAACCAGGTAGTTCTGTTCACTTGGTGTTAAACTTCAGCTCACGTACACCCCTGAGCGAAGGACAGCAGGATACAGTGGCGACCAAATTTATTCTAACTCGGCTAGCTCCGCGAATTTCAGATTATCCCGGTGATGTGCGGTTTTGTGTCGTTTTCTCCCGGAGTGTATTGTGTTATTTTCGCGGCTGTGATTTAAGCATTTTATTCCCGCTGGCTGCAATACTGCAATGCCGTGTAAAAACTCATGGGGGCGTTTGCGAGCTGTTGTCTTTGAAGCCGAGAAATTCATGAATTGTAATGCAGTATATACTGTATATACTGTATACAGTATATACTGTATAACAACAACCCCTATAACCCCTAACATACACATACAGTACTGTATATGCACATCAATGATACTATAGGTCGTCCCCTGGCGAGATGTGTTTGAAGCAGAGAGAGATCCGCTGCTCTCTCTGCGCAAACATCGGCACATTAAAATTTATTTAAAATATATTTTTATTCATAGTGTAGATGTGCAGGGGGTCTACGGAGCTGAACCGCATTGGTTTCAGGTACGGGGACCCCCTGCTTCCCGAGATACAGCCCCCTTTATGAGGTGCCGGTATCCCTCTGCATTTAAGATCCCGATCACGTGACCGCGGCTTGTAAACAAAGCAGAGGGATACCGGCACCCCCTAAAGGGGCCTGTATCTCAGGAAGCAGTGGGTCCCCGGACCTAAAACCACTGCGGTTCAGCTCCAGAGACCCTCTGCACATCTACAGTATGAATAAAACACATATTTAAATAAACACTCGTTCCTTACTTTTGCGGCTATGTGCTACGGTAACGAAGCAGCATGACTGTATTTTTAATAATATTGTACAGTGAGCAGGGGGTTCCCTGAGCCACAAATCAAAGCTCAGGGGACACCCTGCTCCTGCACAATATTATTAAAAATACAGAAATGCTGCTTCATTACCATAGCTGATAGCCGCTAAGGCAATGAAGGGGTTAACCCACCGTGCCCGCTTTATTGTGGGTAGCGGGGGTGGGTGAAGGGGGTATTTGGCCCTTCATGTGTGTTTAGGACTTGCGGGGGGGGTTGCAGGTGCACTTAACCCCTTCACGGCCGTAGCAGTTAATACCGCTACGGTCGTGAAGGGGTTAACCCCTCCCGCTACCCCCCCGCAAGCCCTAAACAACCATCGTTGGGGCTAATACCCCCTTCACCCACCCCCACTACCCACAATAAAAAAAATTCACATACAGCAGCGGCACAATAAAGCCTATTATAATTTCACCTTATAAAAGCCTCCAATTGTGTACGTCTGTGAACGTCCGTCTACAGTCACATTAAAGTGCCCTTTAAATTTATTTTTGATTCTGGGTCCTTCCTGCTCCGTTTTTGCTTGTGCGCTTTTTCCTCCATTTATTCCTATATGTGTTTCCAGCATGAAGTTTTAAACGCAAAATTTTATTTCTAAAGTTTTAGGATTTTTAAATCTATAGGTTTTTCTATTATCTATGCTATATAAAGATTTACTAAAGGTTTTATTTTTATTATAAGCAGTAGCAATTATTAAAATCACTGTATATATAAATCTCAAAGACTCTATTTACTAGAATTTTTGTAGTGTAAAGCCGATTAGCAAGGAGGGCTATTTATAATGATATGTGTTTGGACAGGACTCAATAGTCTCCTGGTCTGGCTATTGTTTTTAATGTTATATACTGTTCACATAGTAATTGGGTTATATGTGAACAAGAGAAGGGAGATATCTGGAGACAATATAAAGTAGGTGGAGCTATCAAGACTTCGTAGAGAAATTATTTTTTGCCCATGAGGCCCTTTTGATAATCTATAGATCAATTGTATTGTATTACCCAGGAGTTTGTATTTTTTGGTATGTATTGGTTATGATAGGTATTTTTAGGATGAGTTATGATCTATCTCTGTCTATATGCAGATACAAAGACAAGAGATAAAGAAAATGTTACAAGAATTTATTCCGAGGTATAGATAAGATATTATCTACTCAGATATAAATGATTCAAATACCCTTAAGATTGGCTCCTCTTTGGTAAGCAAATCTTGGATATTTGTCACAAATGGGAACTAAAGCAATGTCAGTTTGTAGCACCTTCCAATGTCTCTTAATAACTTGTTTGACATATTTGCTAGCTGTTGTAAATTTGCTAACAAAAGTCATGATATCTGGCTTGTCTCTAGATGTAACAGGTAAATGCTCTCTTTCCAAGGCCTGTATTACAGTTTATTGTTGGTGCTCTCTTGATATAAATCTTTCTTTAATATCAAGTAATGTATCTTCCAATTGTTTGGGTCGATCAATGATCCTGCTCGCTCTAATTTTTTGCGAGAAGAAGAGCATTTGTTTCAGGGAGTCTGGGTGAAATATCTAAGATTTGCTTACCAAAGAGGAGCCAATCTTAAGGATATTCTAATCAAAGCAGATATAAGCGAGCATTATGTTATACCCCATTTTTTGAGTGAACCCAGGCCAGGATGTTTTACATGTTGTAGTTGCTCTATTTGTAATAGCTTGACTGTAGGCAATGAATTTGTCCATCCAAGGAGTGGCAAAAAATATAAGATACGTAATAGAATTACCTGTACCACTACTCATGTCGTGTACATAATTAAATATCCATGTGGACTAATGTACGTTGGCAAAACTAACAGGATGCTCAAAACGAGGTACATTGAGCACAAGAGTAGGATTAAGAACAAGTCAGATGACACGATATTGATTAGCCACTGTATAGAGCAAAAACACTCTACCTCATCATTGAGAATAATGGGCATTGAACACATCAAGACAGCCAATGCAGGTCAGGACAGAGACACTCTACTGTTACAACGTGAAACATTCTGGACGTTCACGTTAGACACAGTACATCCTAAAGGGTTAAATGACTATATCTCATTTGGGTGCTTTTTGTTTAAAAGGTGACGTATCGAGTAATGTGGTGGTTGTTGCTGCCGGTTCCCGGTTGATTTATATGTATATAAAACTTTATTATATATATTTGCTCAAATGATTCCATTTTTTAAAGATTTTATTACACATGGGAGCAATCATAAGCAAGAAAGAACACAATTGTGGCACCTTTTGTTTCATTTCATGTCAAGGCTGATTGAGATATTGCTCATCATCACCTTGGATTAAAGAGATGGATGATTTCTGATTAAATCCCCACTGGCTAAGGAGAGGATGGCGACGGATTGAAGAAGATGACAACCCCTATGCTGAACAGCCCTGTAAAGACACCAGGATGAGAATTAGGGCCGTAACCTCGCGGGATTTCGGCTGAAGTACCAAACCGGATGAGGAATGACGTCGCTGGAACGCAAGAATGGATGCGTGGAACGCACGACCGCGCATGCGCGTGACGCACTTCCGGGGTCATCGACATCATTGGAGATTCACAACAGCAGTGGGGATATCAGTTAACAAGAAAAGAAAGATGTTGCAGCCAATCAGGAGCCTAAAGATAAGACTGTTCATGTGTTTAATGTCATGTGTTTAATGCTATGTGATTGCTATTGGTTCAGGTGTTTTGATGTTTATCACTTTGTTATGTGATTGTAGGGGGTATATATACTCCTGTTTTTGTCTTTGGCACTATGCCTTTTTCACTTGAGAAAGACCTACTAAGGTCGAAACGGTCGTTGTGTATGGCGCAATAAAATTTGAACTTTTAAAATCCATGGAGCGCTGGATCCTTCATTTATGCAATATAAATAAAGACATACAATACAATACTCCAACCATATATGAGGTTACAAGAGTTTTTATGAAACCTAAATCCTATTTCCAGTAGAAAGAGAAACAGCTCTGAGAATGAACCCAAGCGTTTTTTATTTCTTTGTTTGGTTTTTCTTAAGGGAATGAGCTACAACTCTAGGAATGAACTTGCGTCTTTTCATTCTACTTTGGGACTTAGAAGAAATATGGAGAAAAATATTTTGTTTCATAAATGTGTAATAGCCCAGAAGGCTATGAGGTCTAAGTCAGGTTTGCAGTGTGTGAGGGATATGGCTAGTGGGAATAAAAGTATAGAGTCCCATTCTACCCCTCATAACCAAAAGACTTAGCCAGGATAAAAGTGTAAAAGTATATTTTATTAAACGTGTATGTTTAAAATGTATAATGCTTGTGCACTATAAAATAAGCTGAAACTTTCAAAGCTGGTATTCTGAGTGAGTCAGATGGCTACCAAACTGTGGTGCCACTGTGTCTACACAGGGTCCGGACTTGAAAAGCACATGCTGCCGAAGGTGTGAAGAACATTTGGGAAGGGTGGCTAGGTGAAGTACCCACGTTCTGAGATCAATACAAGCCATTCTGGCTAGTATTCACCTTCCCAGACCTGGTGGCACCTAAGCCAGACAAGTGGCAAAGGGGGCAAACTCGCGCATGACCTTGTTTCATTCAGAAGATCCGCTTGCCCGGCTTCAGAAGATTGGCAGGCATCTGATTGGCTGGTTGTAAAGTTCCCACGCTGGGATTGGCTGTGGTATTTTGTGAATGAACTCCAAAATACTATAAGAAACCCTGCAGCCAATCTGGTGTTGAGATTCTCTAAGGTTTGAGTGCCAAGATTGCAGCGGCAAATTTGAAATCACCAAAAGATGCTCTTGGAGAAATAGACGCTAGCCGGCTTCAGAACTTTCAAGGCAAGACATTTTCTAAGTCCCACAGTTCGCACAGGAACTTCATGCCAATTTGAGTTCGAGGACTTTTCAGGTCAAGTCCCGGTCAACTTCAAACTTTGTTTTATGGACTGTAGAAGTTAGGAAAATATAGTTTTTCCCCCAGACCCCCAGTAAGTGTGTTTTTCTCTTGTATTTTGTAACTACTGTGTGTACGTCTGTTTCAATGGAATAAATGACAATTTGTTTTATCATTTGGTTTTTCTCAGTGATATGGTCCCGGTATAAAGGTGTAAATGCCTGGTCTCCCGTGACAACATCGTGCATCAAATGTCCATACCTTCCTTCAGTCATGTTGGGGTGTTGGATGAACTGTGCAGTTACTCACTTCAAAAGTGCAGCGTCCAAACGTCCGTCCCATGCTTGCTGGGGTATTGTGTGTGCGATCCGATTGGTATTGGAGCAAGAAACTGTATGAAAAAATCGGAGACTTGGGGCATGCCCAACATGGAAAAAGTGGAGCACTACAAGTGGAATAAGTGTAAGAAAATACAGAGAACTGCACTCCCATAAAAAAGAAAAATGTATAAGATCATGTAGCCAGGTCCCCCTCTGCCCGTCGCCCTCCCTCCCTAGGCTGGCGATCGCGGGTGCCGCCGAGCCCAATGGCGGACCCGTCGGCGATTTCCAGGATGAGGGGCAGACGGGAACCAGAGCGGAGGTTGCCGGGGACGCGAGCAGCTGGTAGTCAGGGCCGCGGGCACGTCGCTAGGGCTCTCAGCGGCTCCCCGTGCAGGGCGCCGCCATTCCTTATGTGGTTGCGCATGCTCAGGGAGTCCCCGCATGTGGCGGCAAGCCAGGGACATTGCGCATGCGCAGTGATAGCGCGCGAGAGACAGCCAGTTAGCAGAGGGCTCTTGGAAGGGACTACAGCAGCACCCCATGTGATGCCAGGGAGCCAATATGGCTGAAGGATTGCCCTGCAGACCAAAAGAGATACATTTCGCAGGGTTTGAAGGAGCACGTTAGTTGACGCCAGGAGAAGCTAGGGGAAGGAGGTAGGGTGCAGGAGTCAGTGACTCCCTGCATTAGGCCAGCAGCCCCCAACGCCCCAGCTAGCCCTGAGTCACCCAGTAGAGTAAGTTGTGTCAGGGACAGGCCCCAGGTTAGGGACCCTGCCACTTACTATCTAGAGTCAGTTAGGGACCCAGCAGACGCTGCGCGTCCATCCAGAGGTTTGGGCTCAGACCTTCGCTGTTGCTGCATCAGCCATCCGGGGGGGGGATCGCCCCGGACGGTAGTTCCTGTGTAAAGTCGACATCAGAATCCTTTGTGAAGTTCCTTGGCAGGCCCGGGCACCAGAGTGCCCGGCAGGTAATCTACAGGTGCACCAACGAGTCATATCACATTCACAAGGGACATAGTGGCTGCGCAGTCACACATATCTCTCTCACTTGAGGGTGGGGTAATACTGTGTGGGGTTACTGGACACTGGGTGGGATCAACCGGTGGAGGTGGAGGTAGCGTCCTGCAAGACGCAGTAGTTAGTGTCTCCTCTAGGGAGGGACACCTGTTATTATATGCAAAAGTATGTTTCCTATGACTCACAAGGAAAGTCATTGGTTGTTTTACACACTGTGTGTGGAGTGATATATATAGTGTCCTGGGAGGAACCACTCCCCCTCTGGTGGGAGCCATCGCAGGTGGAGGCGCTACACCAAGTACGAGGTTATTCATATTGTGTCATACGTGCCCCAGGCTCTCACGGCAGAGGCTTAGGCCTCCTGTGAGCCTAACAGGTAAAGCACCACACTGGGTAATGCATATATATCCCCTCATATACACCCTATCTGTGATTGGGGGGGGGGATATGGGTTACATTTGGAGGCGCTGCTGAGATCAGACCTGGGGTGCCCCAATAGTTGTAGAGTACCAAAAGTACACAAGGAAATATGTTACCAACCATAAGCCACGAGGTCCATATCTGGGCCAGTATGGTTCAGGGGCTGTATAGTAAAGTGAAGGCATTGGGGAATGGTCCCGCTCATGAGGAGGGGAGTGCTCTTCTAGAGTCCCTAAAGGAAATCCTGGGCTTAGACGGAATGTCGGCAGATCAGGAAATATGCAGGGCAAATGCCTTACCAGAAGGCTACCCCCTTATGTATGGAAAGAGCCCTAGTGTAGTTGAAAGGACTGTAATCAAAATGGATGCTCCATCAAGAAGTGCTAACAGTGAGTCACACAAAAAATGGCGTCTCCCGCCAAGTCAGGGGCGTGCACCTGTTGTATGCCACCAGCCTGCACAAAAATGCTTTGCAACAACCTCTCCGGGTTTGGCACGAAAGCCAGAGCCCTGCCCCTGCAATGTGAGTGGATCAGCACTGAGACAGAATACCCCCTTGATAGAATGTGTCCCTCCTTTGGATTCCACCAGGGAGAGGAAGCACAGTGATCCCCAGTCAGTAGCTTCTGTTCCCCGTAAGAAAGGTAAAAGCTGCTGCAAACAACATCCTCACTTGTATGGAGTCTGGAGAAGAAAGGGAGGGGACGTATCCTTTCTGTTATGCCCATGTGTCCAAAAAGACTTGAAATTGTCTGGTGGTATGGATTTTGACCCCTTTAAGCTACCAGCCGAATATCAGGTGGCAGAAGTGGATGATGAGGGATGCATACGATGTGTCTGTAACCAATGTGATTTCCCAGGTGACAAATTGACCTGGGGACCCAAGTGTGCCTGCTGCGGAGCACAGTTCTTGAAGCCTGTACTGCTGCGGCCTACGGAATTCGCCAAGGAAGAAGCGATCGACTTCCATACTGGACAGGTCTATCCAGGTAACCAATCTATCCCCCTCACAGACGTTTTGGAGGGCTTGAACACTCTAGCCACGGTTCCAGACCCGGTGCTAGATTCGGTTCCAGAGCCAGAACCCGCAGAGAAAGCGGTGAATGACCTCTCTACTGGGGTAATCGATGCTGTTAACCTCTCTACCTCAACCACGGAAGATTCGGAGGCTCCACGTACTGTAACCACGGTTCTAGACTCTGCTCTAGAACCACAAAAGTTTCAAGCTACATTGCCCAAAATGGACAGCTGCAATACGGTGGTCGCCCTGAGTCAGTGGGCTTTAGCAGGTGTTCCAGGGGGTCTGTGCACCCCGGTTCTAGATTTGGATCCGCCCTCAGGACTGCAGATTCCTGAGCCGCAGATTCCGAAGTCACAGGGTAAGATGTCTCTACCCCCCTCCTCTCTTAGTGATGTCAGCGATCAACAACCAGCCGTGGTGATGCGCCAGCCGGCGGACCACCCAAGTGAAGCTGAAGTATCTGTTGCGGACCCTGCTGTGGGCCCGCTGCACATTGACACCCCTCGGCAACAAGCGCTGGTGCGGCCGGTGCCGCGGAAGAGTCACATGGCCATGGCGACTCCCAGTGTGTCGGAGGGACATCCGGAGGAAGAGGAACACGTCGTAAGCCAGCGGAGTGGTGAGGAACCTCCTTACTCCCCGCAGGCCCCAATGGAGGTGGCCGTAGAAAAGGCCCTAACTAAGTCTCATGATCTTAGTGTGAGCCCGTGCGCTCCAACCCAAATGGTCCCAGAACTGGGAGCCAATGCTCCAGAGGTTGCAGAAAGTGAATGGACTGCCCCAGAAGTGCCGGAGACAGGTCCCAAGACAGCCAGGGTGGAAACTGACAGCGTCCCCGAGGATCTGTTGGCCACCGAGAGTCAATGCAGCGGTGAGGCCCCAACCCTTTACTCCCTGCAGGATGTGATGGAGATATCCGGTGAAGAGGCCCTGCCCGGTGCTTACTTCTACGCAAAGGATCACCAAGTTCGTCTGTCTCAAGACCCAGAGCTCATGATGTATCCAATCGTTGCCTTGTTCATGCGCAACATGGAGCGCTTTGTTCATCATGTAGTGGACAGAGGTAAAGGTCAGGATCTCCCTGTATACCGCATGTGCGAGGCGGATGACTGGGTAAAGGTCTGGCCAAGAGACATTGCACTATTCCTTCCACCAGGGGGAGGAAGTATTAAGGAGCCAGTGACTGTTACCCCTGAGCATGATCTTCAAGAGATTATCACGGCGGAGGCTCACAAAAGTCAGAGTGAGGTACCCCCACATGATCAGTTAGGGGCACCCCACCATTGGTCTCGGCAAACAGCAAACACTCAGCTGGCCTCGGGTATTATGGTGGTTGTTATGTGGTGTACCAAGTCATATAAAACCCATGTGATAAGTTGTATATTCTATGTACTGCATTTTGATTATATAACGTTTGTGTACATGGTTAAGTTGTGTCCCAATCGAGGACGTCGGGGTTTTCACCAGGGGGAGGATGTAGCCATGTCCCTCTCTGCCCGTCATCCTCCCTCCCTAGGCTGGCGATCGCGGGTGCCGCCGAGCCCAATGGTGGACCCGTCGGCGATTGCCAGGATGAGGGGCAGACGGGAACCAGAGCGGAGGTTGCCGGGGACGCGAGCGGCTGGTAGTCAGGGCCGCGGGCGCGTCGCTAGGGCTCTCGGTGGCTCCCCGTGCAGGGCGCCGCCTTTCCTTATGTGGTTGTGCATGCGCAGGGAGTCCCCGCATGCGGCAGCAAGCCAGGGACATTGCGCATGCGCAGTGATAGCGCGAGAGAGACAGCCAGTTAGCAGAGGGCTCTTGGAAGGGACTACAAGTCCCATGAGCCCCAGCAGCGCCCCATGTGATGCCAGGGAGCCAATAGGGCTGAAGGACTGCCCTGCAGACCAAAAGAGATACATTTCGCAGGGTTTGAAGGAGCACGTTAGTTGGCGCCAGGAGAAGCTAGGGGAAGGAGGTAAGGTGCAGGAGTCAGTGACTCCCTGCATTAGGCCAGCAGCCCCCCAAGGCCCCAGCTAGCCCTGAGTCACCCAGTAGAGTAAGTTGTGTCAGGGACAGGCCCCAGGTTAGGGACCCTGCCACTTACTATCTAGAGTCAGTTAGGAACCCAGCAGATGCTGTGCGTCCATCCAGATGTTTGGGCTCAGACCTTCGCTGTTGCTTCATCAGCCATCCGGGGGGGGGGGACCGCCCTGGATGGTAGTTCCTGTGTAAAGTCGACATCAGGATCCTTTGTGAAGTTCCTTGGCAGGCCCGGGCACCGGAGTGCCCGGCAGGTAATTTACAAGTGCACCAACGAGTCATATCACATTCACAAGGAAGGAACATAGTGGCTGCGCAGTCACACATATCTCTCTCACTTGAGGGTGGGGTAATACTGTGTGGGGTTACTGGACACTGGGTGGGATCATCCGGTGGAGGTGGAGGTAGCATCCTGCGAGACGCAGTAGTTAGTGTCTCCTCTAGGGAGGGACACCTGTTATTATATGCAAAAGTACGTTTCCTATGCTCACAAGTAAAGTCATTGGTTGTTTTACATACTGTGTGTGGAGTGATATATATAGTGTCCTGCGAGGAACTACTCCCCCTCTGGTGGGAGCCATCGCAGGTGGAGGCGCTGCACCAAGTACGAGGTTATTCATCTTGTGTCATACGTGCCCCAGGCTCTCCGTGGCGGAGGCTTAGGCCTCCTGTGAGCCTAACAGGTAAAGCACCACACTGGGTAATTCATATAGATCCCCTCATATACACCCTATCTGTGATTGGGGGGGGTGAATATGGGTTACAATCATATTAAAAAACGGAGGTATACACCCACCTATGCGTTTCACACCTTAATGCTGCTAGATCAAGGTTTATCAATTTTTATGGGAATGCACTTCTCTGTATTTTCTCCCACTTATTCCACTTGTAGTGCTCCACTTTTTCCATGTTAGGCATGCCCCAAGTCTCCGTCCTTGGTCGGTCCTCTCCTCTTTTCCCTCTACACTGCCCCCTTTTCTTGACCTCATATCTCTGCCTGCCTTTCTACCCTTTCTATCTGGATGTCCTCCCAGTTCCTACAAATTAACTTAGGTAGGACTGAAGTTCTACTTTCCTGCTTCTTTCTCCCTTCCATCCTCTGCATTCCCCACTATCTCCTTTCCCCACTCACCATCTCCCCCTCAACCTTGGAGACCCTTCCCTCCACTTCGCCCAACACCACATCCATCAATACCATCTATTGCTACCACCTATACAACATATGGAAATATTCCACTAATTTCTTTCTCCTTGGCCAAACTTTTCATCCACTCCCTCATCTTCACCTATCTTGACTACTGTAACTCACTTCTCCTCGGTCTCCCCCTTTACTCCTCCCTACCCCTCTAACAAATCCAAACTGTTGCAGGCTATGAACTTCTCCATCTCCCACGCAATCCCTTTCCTCTTCCAACTCCACTGGCTACCCATCCAACAACATTCCATCTTTGAATTCCTGACCCTGGTCTACAAATCTCTCTATGATTTTGCTCCCCCCTTACCTTGCAGCACTCCTCTCTTGCTACACCCCTTCCTGTCCTCTTCATTCCGACTGCCACGACCCTCACTCCCCCCAAGCCCCCTGTGCTTCCTCTCAATTCAAATAATTTGCCTTACTCAACCCACTCCCCTGGAACAAGCTTCCCCACTCCATCCAATCTGCCACACTTCCTATCTTGCGAAGTCAACTCAAAACTCATGTCTTCTCCATCGCATTCCATGATAGTCGTTAACCTCTTTCTACCCCATCCCCTCCCTCACCCCACCATTGCTAATTCCAATGATCTCCTCTACCCTCACCCCATCCTAAAGTCTCACCAAAACCCTCCAAAGTCACCGACCTCACCAATCCCATCTCCTCCACTATTCACACTGTCAAACCCATCACCATGCCACCGACAAATCTAAATCCAGAGACCTAACCCCAACCCTTGCCCACCAACCAAGCAAGCTCTAAAATACACCTTACCCATAGCCAGACCATAATGTTCCCACCCCTCGCCCACCACAAAGACATCTTGACAATGTCTCTATGCACATTACATGAAATGTTAAATATGTAACCCCACAATTATTTTACTAACTAATGTACAAGCCCTGGAGAAGGGTGCTAATAAGAGGTGCAGTCCTTCCTATGACCAAAATGAACCAATGATAGTGACATGTTTAAGAAGGTAAATCTAAATGACTGACATAAACATCAGACCATAATAGTAAAACAATGTTTAATGTGTTTGTAAACATAGTAAACATAGACATTGGAGAGAGTTTATTTCAGTGAACTACTCGCTTATGTGTGCTATCACTACAGATGCAGTCAGCTTTATTAAGTTTTTCTCAAGGAAACGAAAGTGAAATGCAGCTTAACCACTCAGCTTGCGGAATTCCCATGGCCAGAATAATTGCCCATCAGGATTAACACAGCGGGGTTCCCTGATTCTGAATGGGACACCTGTTGTGTTAGGCTACGCTTATAGTGCCGGAGACGGTGACGTCAGGCTACGGCCGCTGGAAAAATCAAACTGAGATGACTTCCAGTGATTGCGACCAAGCTGTCGCGGGGCACTTTCTATAAGCGCACGCGACAGCGGCAATGCATTTGTTTTGACGCAATGTCGCGTCACTGTTGCCGGCACTATAAGCGCAGCCTTAATCCTACTGGGCCACACCAGTCTGGAAGAGCTGCGCAGTGAGAGCAGACAGAAGCGGTTCTTCTCCCTGCATAGCTCTAACAGGCGATCACAGTGTTTTTATTTTATTTTAATTACATAGTATTGAAGCAGGGTCATCGGAGCTGAATCAGATTAATTTCAGCCCTGGGGACTACCTGCTTCCGAGTTACAGGCACCAGTATAGGGAGCCGGTATCGCCTGCAAGTTTAATTATCCTGTATCACGACCCATGCCATTTAAACTTGCAGGAGATACCGGCACCCTATACTGGCGACTGTATTTCAGGAAGTAGTGGGTCCCTGCGGTTGAAATTAACGTGGTTAAGCACCGGAGACCCCCTGCTTCAGTAGTATGTAATTAAAATAATAAAAGTAGCTGCATTACCTTAGTGGCTAGACACTAAGGTAATGAAGGGGTTAAATAAAGGACCGGTTTGTTGGGGGTAGAGGGGGTGGATGAAGGGGTCGTTGCTACATGGTGGGTGGTTAGGCCTCCAGTGGTTGTGGGAGTGGTTAATTCCTTAATTACCTTACGGAGAGAGATGGGGGCGTGGGAGGGGGAGACAGGTGGGGGTGGGGAGAAAGAGGTATGGGTAGGGGGGATAGTGGTAGGGGTTTGGACAGGGAGAGAGTGGTGTGGGTGTGGGAGAGTTGTGGGGGGAGAGAGATGGGGTGTGGAGGGGTCAGAAAGAGAGTTGGGGGTATAGGGGTGGAGAGAGAGATGTGAGTGTGTGTGGGGGAAGAGGTGCGGGGGGGGGAGGGAAGTGGTAGTGGAGAGAGAAGTGGGGTTTTTGGCCGGGAGAGGTTGGGCAAGAGAGAGATGGGAGTGTGGGGGGGAGGGGGGGAGGATGCGGGGAGTGAGTGCAGCTCCTGCATCCTGATAGGTACCCTCACCCTCCAGGTAGGCCCCAACTCCCCACCAGGTTAGTGGGTAACTGATAAGGGACGGCCCTAGATAGGGAGGTCGCCCTTAGTGTGTGTGGGGTGCAGGTTTGGCAGTGCCACAGCGGGTAGTGCTGTGCGCACTGGCAAATAGGCACAGTGTGCTAGTAGTGGATTGCTACGGGATAATTTATGTATGTTTACCCTTTAAGATTGGTTATCAGCCACCTGAGCCATTACGCTTGCTCAGGGTCTAACCGCTATATCCTATTAAGGGTGAATTACTAGATACATTACACTGCCTGTTTCCCACAACTGTGCTCCACCATCCTTTTTGTATTCATTGCCTATAAGGGTTCTGGATAGATCCTGCTGGGGTTCGGAGTCACAGGAGGACATCAGTTGAAAACCACTCTCAGGCAGTATCATACCCCCCCTTTTTTCTACATCTCCGTACATACGACAAGCTCCAAAGAGATAGCGCCCGGGTTTCTCCCCAAACACTTCACTCCATGTGCCTGACGTGAAATCATAGTCCCAGCATTCAGACCTTAGAGCACCCAACTCCGCAATAACAACTCTATTTTGCCCGGAAGTATCCTCTACCTTTCTTCGTGTGTAATAGGAAATTGGCAGACCTCGACACTGCCTCAACCTGCGTGGTGACGTCAGTGCGTCACTACGTCACGACGTCCTGACTAGTTTCGTCACGTGAGTGACTTTTTCAAAGGATTGTGTTTCTTAAACACCCTGCACTGTGTATACTAGGATCTGGACTCAGTTCATACTCTGGTTACCATTTACACTTGACTGTGATTTGCTTATATTGTTATTGAGGATTTTTCCTTGCTCTGATTGCAATCATCCACTGTCAGTCTAGCAGTGTACTGGTTGACCCATATCTACGTTAGGATTTTAGTCTGGTTCCAACCCTCCTTTGATCCATCACTTGTGCATGGGATTGCATATAGCTTGTTAGCTTTTCCACTAGCAACACCACTGTTTTTTTATGTTAGGGATACTGTGTCTATATATACTCATGACCAGTACCTTCAGGACATCCACTCATATCCTGGGACATTTGTTATCCTATCCCTGGCTCCATTCAGTGTTTTCATCTGTTTTGTTTGGCACCATAACTAGAAAAATTGTCCTAGGCTTATGCATAGGGGATCTATGCCGTGTTTTTAGAATTTCTGTACTATCTTTTATTCTTTTTTGTGACATTCAAAGAATAAATTTTGATACTGCTATATGGTATACCTGAGTGCTACTATTTGGGTTTCTTTTTCTTGTTTTGCCATGTGACAGGGTGAATGAACATCACCAGCCATATACCTGGCAAACCTATGTTTAGGCTTGCAGTGCAGCAGTGACGAGGTTAAGTTGGGAAGGTCTGCTTAATTAGTCTGACACCAGCTGAATGATCAAGATGTTTTAAAACCCCCAGGCTGTGCACACATGCAGTCTAGCTGGTCAGGAGAGAGGACTGAAATACTGAGGAGATTACTGCTAGAAGGTCTGTTTGCAAAGTACATGTTTTATGAACTGTCTGTGTCTTGCACGCTGAAGAGAAGCTGCTTTGTTTGCCATGCTGAAGAGAAGTTATTTTGTTTTGTCTGCTGAAGAGAAGTTTTTTAAGGCTCAATAAATAAGCCTTGTCAAGAGACCCCGCGTGTGTAGTTGCATGTACCTTGCAACATATGGTGTCAGAAGTGCCGGGATTTTGAAAGGCTCCTGCAGTAAAAGGGCCACACACACAAGAATGAGAAAAATGGAAGAATTTTTAAAAGAGTTGCTGTGCCAGCAGGCCCAACTACAAGCAGAGAGAGATGAAAGACTATTGCAGCAGCAGGCAGCACAGGATGAGCGGATGGCCAGGCTGCTGACCCAATTCCAGGTGTCTTCCAGTCGAGAACCTGCAAACAAACCCCCGGTTCTCCAGAGGAAAATGGCTCAGAACAAGGATCCAGAGGCTTTTCTACTGACATTTGAAAGGGTTGCCGAAGCTCAGGGCTGGGCTGCAGATCGCTGGGCAACTGCTTTGGCCCCGCTCCTCATGGGAGAAGCCCAGGCTTCATATCAGGGCCTCCCAGCAGATCAGGCAATAGACTACCGACAAGTAAAAGCCGCCATACTGGATCGCTTAGGTCTGACCCCAGAGACCTACCGACAGCAGTTCCGGAACCTGAAGTACACCGCTAAGATGAGACCCCGGGTCCTCGCTCAGCGATTGTTGGACTTGTGTACTCGCTGGAAACAACCCGAGGAGCGCACTAAGAAGGCAATTCTTGAACAAGTGGTTTTGGAACAATTCCTACAGATAATACCCCCTTCCGCACGCTCGTGGGTAAAATGCCATGCTGCTGAAACACTAGCTTTGGCGGTCCGACTCGTGGAGAACTTCGTTGGGGCCGAGGATCAGGCGAATGCCCTGGACCCGACGGATCCAACTTCACCAGCACTTGCAGAGACCCAAAGAGGGAGATTGGAACAATGGGGAAACTACGGCCCCTCCATGCGCAACCGCCAAGTGCCACAAAAGGAGCAGTCCTTCCAACAAGGAAGAAGTCAAAACGCCTGGCACCGCCGAGACCCTCATCCATTCCTGATGTCTGCTTGTCGCCAAATGAGAGGAACTTCTGAGGACGTCACCCACAGGACCCACCAGATGCCTGGTCTCCAGTATCCGGTCCAGCGGAGCGCTATCCATGACCCCCTACTGCGAGGGGACCCTCTCCAAGTTCCGCCTGTGGAGATCAAGGCCATCGCATGTGGACTGTCCACAGATGGATTGTTTATTCAGCAGGACCGTCGCCTTGGCCTTCACTGGAGACAATTACAAGCCCTGGATACTTCCAGCCCAGGTTGGGGGAAAAACCGTCCAGGCCCTTGTAGATTCAGGCTCTGGGAAAACTCTGGTCTTCCAGGAACTGTTACCGCCTAACGTGTGTTCTTTTGACACTCCATGGAGTATAGAATGTATACACGGCAATGTAAAACGGTATCCGACGGCCAAAATCCGGCTACAGGTAAAAGGTCAGGAGGCCAACCTCGAAGTAGGAGTCACTCCTTGGCTCCCTGCCCTCATTGTGCTCGGCCGGGACTGGCCTTTCTTTTCGGACCTAATGGCTCCAGTCTCTCACGAGGAGCCTTATCTTTTGGCTCAGGAGAACACTGGCAAACTGTTTCCCTTCTCGGCAGACCTTTTTCCCAGTAGACACCGGGTTCCAAAGACTCGGAAGCAAAGACGCTCTGACAAACAGGACTGGTTGCAGAAATCTGGGTCTCAAGGTGACCATTCTAGTAGCCAGAAGTCACAAGTGATGGCTGGGGATGGCCAGAGGGAGGGGGATATGGGCCCTGGAGATTTACCAGACCTATGATTTTCACCAGAGGCAAAAGAAGACCCAGTCCTTGCTAGACAGTATGATAAGGTGGTAAAAATTGATTAGCAGATATTCAATGCACAGGGGGTGATAGTATTCCCCCATTTCGAATTATCAAATGATATCCTGTATAGGGTGAATAGGCAGACACAAACAGGGGATGTCACCAAACAGATATTGGTTCCCAAGGCGTTTGTTAAATCTGTGTTCACTCTAGCCCATACTGTCCCTTGGGGTGGTCACCTTGGCAGGGATAAAACATTGGACCGTCTTTCATCCCGATTCTATTGGCCAGGGATGCATAGTGATATTGCTAAGTTATGTGCGGCATGTCCGGAGTGCAAGCTAAGTATTCCGAAGGGACATAAACCAGCCCCTTGGTTCCTCTACCCTTGGTGTCAGTTCCCTTTGAGAGGATTGGGGTAGACTTGGTAGGACCTCTAGAACCTTCTGCAAAAGGACACAGGTTTATTCTTGTAATAGATGACTATGCTACAAAATATCCTGAGGCGTTCCCACTGAGAACAGCAATGGCGAAGCAAGTAGCCAAGAAGTTGTTGGAGCTGTTCTCACGGGTTGGACTTCCCCAGGTTATGTTGACAGACCAAGGTACAAATTTTATGGCTAAACTGATGCAGGATGTCTTAAAATTACTAGAGGTCAAGTCTGTTCAGACATCGGTCTACCATCCACAGACTGACCGATTGGTGGAAAGATTTAACCGAACTCTAAAAGGGATGCTGAGGAAATTTGTACATTCAGAGAAGAGAGCCTGGGATGAACTTCTCCCTTTTCTGCTGTTTGCAGTGCGGGAAGTTCCCCAGGCCTCCATGGGATTCTCTCCATTTGAACTGCTGTATGGCCGCCAACCCCGTGGTATTCTAGACCTCCTAAAGGAGTCCTGGGAGGAACAGCGGTCCCCTTCAAAGAATACCCTGCAATATGTATTGGACCTTAGGAAGCGCCTAGACGTGGTCGGGCATTTTGCTGGGGAGAATCTTAGATCAGCCCAGGACAGTCAGGAGAGACATTACAATCAAAATGCTCATATGAGAGTGTTTCACCCAGGAGATCAGGTGATGTTGTTGTTACCCAGTTGTGAGAGCAAACTCCTAGCCAAACGGGAGGGCCCATTCGAAGTACTCCACCGCACGGGTGATGTGGATTACGAGATCGCTCAACCAGGGTCCAGGAAGGGTAAACAAATTTACCATGTGAACTTGCTGAAACCCTGGAAGATGCAGCGGTCTCTATTCATCCACCCGGTGGAGGAGGAAATGGATTTGGGTCCTCAACCCCCACGGGAGAACATTGAGGGTGACGATAAAATCCCAATGGGTAGACAGTTGTCCTCTGAACAAAAAGGGGACTTGTTAGAAATAATTACACAATTCCATGATGTTTTTTCTGATTTACCAGGGCAAACTAATTTAATTTCACATGTGATCGAGACAGCACCAGGGGTAAGAGTACGTTCCCGTCCTTATAGGTTGCCTGAAAGTCGTAGGGCCCTGGTAGAGAAGGAGGTACAGGAAATGTTACGCTTAGGAGTGATTGAGGAATCATGCAGTGAGTGGTGTAGTCCACTAGTTATGGTCCCTAAACCCAATGGGAAGGTAAGATTTTGTGTGGACCTCCGAAAGGTCAATGCGGTATCCAAGTTTGACGCATATCCGATGCCAAGAGTGGACGAGTTAATTGACGCCCTTGGTAACGCGGTATATATATCCACATATATATCCACGCTGGACTTAACAAAAGGATACTGGCAAATACCTTTAGAGGAAAAGTCCAAGTGCAAAACAGCCTTCGCCACTCCCATGGGTTTATACCAGTTTGTGACAATGCCATTTGGACTGCATGGAGCCCCAGCCACATTTCAAAGACTCATGGATAAAGTGCTGAGACCCCATAGGGCTTATGCCGCAGCCAACCTAGATGACATTTTCATTTATAGTAAACACTGGTGGGCCCATCTAAATAGGCTGAAAGCGGTCCTCAAATCTCTAAGAGAGGCAGGGCTTACAGCCAACCATAAGAAATGTGCCTTAGGTAAGGCAGAAACCAAATACTTAGGGTATGCAGTGGGAGGTGGAAAAGTAAGGCCACAAGGTAGCTGCCCTGAAAGAAGTTCCGACCCCCCAAACAAAAATGCAGGTACGCTCTCTGCTAGGTTTAGCAGAGTACTATTGGCGGTTCCTAGGGAAAAAAACTACTCAGTGATTGAGAAGGAGTGCCTCGCAGTAAAGTGGGCAATCGAGTCTTTGAGGCATTACCTGGCAGGAGTCCATTTTACTCTGGTGACGGACCATGCTCCATTAAAGTGGTTAAATAGTATGAAAGACTCCAATGCTAGATTGACCAGGTGGTATATGGCCCTCCAACCCTTCTCATTTGAGATTCAGCACAGGCCTGGAAACGAAAATGCTAATGCTGACTTCTTTTCTAGAGAAGGGGTGGATCATCGGGCTTCAGCCGTGCGTGGCCCCAGCCACACACTAACAGGGGAGGAATGTGACAAGGTGAATGAACGTCACCAGCCATATACCTGGCAAACCTATGTTTAGGCTTGCAGTGCAGCAGTGACGAGGTTAAGTTGGGAAGGGCTGCTTAATTAGTCTGACACCAGCTGCATGATCAAGGTGTTTTAAAACCCCCAGGCTGTGCACACATGCAGTCTATCTGGTCAGGAGAGAGGACTGAAATACTGAGGAGATTACTGCTAGAAGGTCTGTTTGCAAAGTACATGTTTTTTGAACTGTCTGTGTCTTGCACGCTGAAGAGAAGCTGCTTTGTTTGCCATGCTGAAGAGAAGCTATTTTGTTTTGTCTGCTGAAGAGAAGCTATTTTGTTTTGTGTGCTGTATGTTTTTTAAGGCTCAATAAATAAGCCTTGTCAAGAGACCCCGCATGTGTAGTTGCATGTACCCTGCAACATGCCATATTATCATTTACCCTGTAGCACCGCTGACATATTAGATTTTACATATATTTGTCAGCTTATTTGGTTACCTTTATTACGCTGTCTTGTGGATGCGGGATCCACCTTTTAATATATATACTGTGGCAGGATGGCCGTGGTAAGTGAGGAGACAACACGACTTTTCTGGTGAAATAGTGCTGGTGGATTTATTTGTCCAAAAAGGGTAACTAAAACAATGGGTACTCTGTCCCTTTAAATGAAAACGTAAACAAAAACCTAACCCCGGTCGGGGCACTGACTAAACAAAAGTGCAGGCTATCTACCTGGCTGGCTACCTAACCTAGTCCAGCCCAACAATGTTCAACAATACCAGTTGGCTCCTTACCTGGGAGCTTTATTCCCCCTTGGGACAGGATCAATCTGAGCAGCTTGTGTCTGTCTGTCAACACTCCTCTGTCTTCTCTCTGTGCCTGAGAGAGACTGCTGCTCCAGAGGCATTTCCTCTTCCTGTTTTAAAGCAGCTTAATTTGAATCACCTGTGGACTGCTTAATAAGCTGGGTTAACCCCTCGTCTACTGGAAAGCATGCATACTGCCAACTCCTACTAACATATACAGAGTCAATGACCCTGTCACAATACATATTGCCAACATCTTAATTTACTGTGCCCACTTTTCTAATGTATTTGGGCAGCTCATGCTACTCTCCCTTTAAATGGAGGAATATTATTGAGTACTGCGCATGCGCATGGGCAAACCTTCTGCGTGTGAGGGTTTTCCAATCTAGTTTTTATTTGGCCACGCATACGCTTTCTATTTGCGTGAGTATATTGGTCTGTTAGCTCAATGTGAGCATTGGGTGAGCGACGCACCAATGTATTGGGCACTTGCAGATGACGTCACCCGCATGCGCATTCAGCCATGTGAAGAAATTTGTCTGCCAGCTCTGTCCAAACACAGGGACAGAGCTGCGCTTTGGAACGCTGGGCTCCTGCCGATGACGTCGTCGGGGACATGCGCAATGGGTTGGTCTTCTTTGCACACTCCTGAGGATAATTTGGGTAATTTATATTGTGTAATTTTCACCAGGTGACGGCATTTTTGGGCACGATTATAATCCTTTTTAAGCCTGCATATTATTCTGCCTACCCCACCACTCCCAGTTGAAGGCATCTGGCTGAAACGCGTAGGAGTGGGTGCTGTAGGCAGTATCCCCTGGTTTGTCCTCTCTCTGGGACACGTAACTATACCTTGACCTGCTGCTCCATGCACATTTAGTGACACTGTTTTATATGCTCAGGAGCAGTGTGCTTTATACTCTACAGCTTTTGGACTGTGCTATTTTTATAGTTGGAACCATAGCCATTTACTCTGTCTATCTTACAGCATTGACTTTTTGTTAAGCTGTGTTGAGCATTCTAGGGACCACTGTATAGACCATGCTTATCCAGTGATCTGTGTAGTGGGTGACTAGTAATTTTGGTTACAGCTATTTCCTTTATACTGTGGTTGTGAGTTATCTGGTCATCGCTTTAATAGTGTCTCTTGCATAACATTCAAGTGTTTGTTGCCTTTTAATTCATTTGCATTAAATTTGTAATTATTCTCTCGTTTATCATATCAGTGATTATTTGTTTTAGTTGTTTTTAGTTGCACTATGATCTTTTTCTTTTTTCTTTTTTTTGTGTGTTTGTCTTATCTGTTTGTTTGTCTTTCCATGAGACTTCATCGAAGATTCTACTCTGGATTTCCACTCAGCCTTATTGGACTTTATATTTGGTCAGGCTTTGTTTGTTATTCTTTTTGGAGGCACCGGTTTGTTTGTTTTTATTGTCTATATTGTTTTGTGTGAACCTTTGTTCTTGGCAGCCCCCACTTTAACATTTAAAGTGTGTTTCATTATTTATTAGTCACCCATGTGTCACTATTTTTATTTGTAGCATTAGCGCTGTTCCCACTGCCCTTTCCCTTTATCTGTTTGTAACACTAGTGTAGCAGCTTTTGCACCAACTTAAATAGTGCTCTTTATCACGTGGTATTTATATACATATTTTTATCACTTCACGTGTAATTATTTATATTTTCACTTATTATGGATTCATTGTTTCACCTTAGAACACATCGTAATTTTAATGCCGATCAAATATTTGATGATCCAACATCGGTCCCTATATTAGAAACCGATTCAAGCGATTTCCGTCCACTTATATACAGTAAGAACTAGAAAAGTTGTTGATTAGTGAGACGAGACAGATATGGGAAACTACAGCACTTACAAAATATATTGAACATAAACGCATCCCACGTGGTTTGAGATTAAACAAACTCCCCACGATTGATGCAACTAATGAAAAGTTTATGTTGGAATGGAATAAGATTCTTGACCATTGCTCTGATTCACATATGTGTTTATTGGTTTCCCATCGTAAACAGATACTGGTTACATTGGATGAAAAAAATACTGATATTCAGATTAAGCTTGAATCTTTCAAGGGCAACAGTGAACTTTTGACTCTTGAGACAGAAATTAGGAAAAGATTGGTCAAATTGGAAAAAGACATCATTTCCACTAAACAGCAAAAATTCATCAGGGACAGATTGGACTATGAGTCGGGTAATTATAAGAGCTGGAACAAAAATTCTAAAGAAAATAGTCACAAGACTAGCCATAAAAAACATTCTACTAGTAGGAATAAACACCCTCCGCAGGATAATCATAAGAACGTAAAATCTAACATTAACAAAAATTCCAGCTCCCATGTAATGAAACCTGACTCACAGCCCCACCCTATTGTACCAATTAAACTGCCAGTACACAACAAACAGCAATTTATTTCCCAACGTGTGTCCAAACCTAAATCCATGATTCCATCTTTGGTCCAGGCAGACGACATTACTATTAGCAACCAATTCCAGGTATTATCTGAGAGGGAATGTGAAGAGGACGAGGAGGTTAGTAGCTATGAATCTCTACCCACACAGGTCACTAAGCCGGCGTTCTCTTTTTAGAGTGGTGCAAGGAAAGGGAGCATATCTTCCCGGAGGTAAAGGTTACTACAATATGCAAACCCCCATTTAGTGCTCCTTGGCAGCAAGAAAAAAAGAAAAAACGATGTAGAGGACAGAGAGGAGGCAATAACAGACGAAATAGAGTTAGAAGAAATAATGTAGATGATCACAGCATTTTCAACATTAGCAAATATACAACTAAGAAAAAGAAAAAGTAGGGTCAAAGAGGTGCACTCAAACACTGAATAATGAAAAATAGAAAAAAATGGACTTTATTAGCAAAAAGTATAAAAAACACATAAAACAGACCCACACAGATCGTATGACAAATCACTATGTGACACAGCGTAGAAACACCAAAGAGGTACAATAGGTCTGGTAAGAACCAAAACAAGATAACAATATATTATTGCAAATATACCATAACAGAACCAGGGGAAAAAATTATTTTTCCCAAAGTAGTGTGACTAAGATCGGCCGATCCAATGCAATAGATAATGATTAATATGAATGGTAAGTAAATCCAGACCACAGAAAAAATATATAATGAATATACATAAACCTCTTAATAATGGTGAAAGATGGTAAGACACATAGCAAATGCAAAAAAATTTTTTAGACCCTATAATGTACTGCAAGTCAGCTTTGTATCATGATGCCCGGATTAAGCTGCACATATGGAGTAAGCAGCAGGAGAGAAAAATCCAAATATTGCACTAATAGCACTCATGTAAAATCCCCAGAGATGCAAAGCTCAAAGGTAATGAGCAAAGGTTCTATGAGAATAGCCCAAGGACATAGAGCACCTCAGATAGATAATGTGCAGGGCACTGAGGGAGTCCTGTGAGTCCCAGCATCTCACAGTAAGGCAGCAAGAAAGTCCTGTAATACAGACCAAAGTCTCATGTTTATGGCATCAGCAACATCACAGAGGAGGATCTCAGGCAGTCTGGTGTTGCACACGGGTCACAGGGTGGTGGGGGTGCTGTCACAGCTCTGCTCCTACGGCCGTTTCGCCAAAAAGGCTTCTTCCGGGAGCGTACAGTGTCAGCATAAACAAACACTCTTAAACGGCTCCGATTTCGCGCCAAAAGTTCACTCGTGACCAACAGCCAATAGGAAATTCTGAAAAATAGAACCGTGTCATCTGTTGCTATGTGGAAGCGAGCAGAACTTTGGAGGCAGTAAACCTTAAAGAGACAGACATAAAAAGACACAAGAAATTACATAATGTGATTAAAATAAGTGTAGCCAGGTCTCCCCAGCGCTACCGCACCCCCCTCACCTGACTGCCGATCGCGGGGGCCGGGCGGATAGGGCGCCGCCATTGCGCTTCAACTCGCGCATGCGCAGTGAGTCCCCGGCGGCCCAGTTAGCTCGCGCATGCGCAGGGAGGCTGCGAGAGACAGGGCAGAGTCGCGCATGCGCAGGGAGAACCCTAGAGCCAGGGAACAGTTGCGTGAGGGCAGGGAAGGCGCAGGAGAGTCGCGCGAGAGTAGGGGAAGTTAGTGAGAGGTTGCGGCGGCCATTACAGGTTTGTGTAGGCAGAGGGAGGACCGCACGCGGCCCCAATGTTATAGTAAGGGCCTCGGGACTACAATTCCCATGAGGCATAGCGAGGCAGGCACCAGGTGCCTGATAGGAGCCAATAGGGCTGTAGGACTGCCCTGGAGGAAAGAGATACATTTCCCGGGCTTTTGCATGAGTCACGTCAGTTGGAGCAGAGGAGCTGAAGGGGAAGGAAGGATGCGGGGAGTGAGTGCAGCTCCTGCATCCTGATAGGTACCCTCACCCTCCAGGTAGGCCCCAACTCCCCACCAGGTTAGTGGGTAACTGATAAGGGACGGCCCTAGATAGGGAGGTCGCCCTTAGTGTGTGTAAGGTGCAGGTTTGGCAGTGCCACAGCGGAGAGGGCTGTGGGCACTGGCAAATAGGCAGAGTGTGCTAGTAGTGGATTGCTACGGGATCCAGGTGGCTGTGTGTGATTGCAGCTGTCTGTGTGTGTGTCGCTGCATGTGCTGGGCGCAGTGCGTGCAGTGTGTGTGAAGTGTGTGTGGATCCCTGCAGGCTGACAGTGTGAGCTGAGTGTTGGCTGCAGGTGCGTTAGGCTGTTAGGATTAGCAGTTACAGTTGAGACTGGGTAGCTAGGGGAAGGGGGGCAGGTTATTGTCCACAGGCCCTAGGAGTTTTCCCCAAGCCATCCCAGGTTGCGGTTCCTCAGGGACAGGCCCTAGGTTAGGGTTGCTGTCACGCTAGGAGTAGTTGAGAAAGAAAGCGGATAGCGGCGGTTGCTGTGCCCGTGCGACGGTGGTGTTACCGAGAGACTGCTGAGTTCCCGGAAGCGGTGGGACCCTTGTTGGGGTCCACGGCGGAAGTACCTGAATAGGATCAGACGGACGTCTGACCCTTTGAGAAGTGTGTTGCGGTCCCGAGCATCGGAGTGCTCGGAAGGTACTTCATTATTAAGTGCACCAACAGGCCTATTCACATAGTGACTGCGCAGTCACCCATTGATTATCTCCGTAGGAGTACGGGACATTGGGTGTGGGGGTTTCACTGGACACTGGGTGGGATCACCTAGTGTTGGGGAAACGTCCTGCGAGACGTCACGGGTAGTGTCTCCTCGTGAGAGGGACACAGGTTATGTAAATGCGATGATATGTTCTATGTTCAAAGTAAAGCCCTTAGTTATATATAATCACTGTGTGTGTAGTTTCTTATTGGGTTCCTATGTAGGGTCATTCTACACTTCCCTAGAATCCTACATAGGTGGAGGCGCTGTAAAAGAAGATTCGTTCCAGAGGATTCACCCCAGGCTCTCACTAGCGGAGGCTCAGACCTCCTGTGAGCCTGACAGGTATACGCACCACACCGGTAACACTACATGTTCTACTCACCCACACTACATATGAGATTGGGTGGGGTGGAATACCCGTTACATTTGGAGGCGCTGCTGAGATACACCTGGGGTGCCCTGTCCATTTTTTCTAAATTGTCCCGTTCCTATTTTTGTCGCTATGTTTGCGAAGTCCGGAGACGAGGTCCTTGCCTGGGCGTTGAGGCAGTATATGGAGCCTGGCCAGGTAGTGGCGGTAGGGGGCATACCCGCTAGTATACCCGCAATGAAGGTCCGGGAGGGCATGTGTAAAATTCCTGGGTGGCCGTGGGCATGTGTCTTAGAGGAGGAACAAGATCCCACGTCCACATGGAAAACCATTTTGTTTGTTGTAACTCACACTGAGGATATATGCCTGGCAGAGGCACCGTCCGCACTGTTCATGCCCGAGGGCCCCTCAGAAGGGTACCCCCTAGTCTATGCCGACCCAGCAAAATGGCGTCTCCCGCCAAATCAGGAGAGCGCACGTGCTGCTGACTGCAAGCCTGCACAAAAAGATGTTGCAACATTCTGTCCGGGTTTGGCGCGAAAGTCAGAGCCCCTCCCCTGTGATGTGAGTGACTCAGGGCAGAGCGAAAACCACTCCCCAGTAAAAAGTGCCCTTCCTTTAGATTCCACCAGGGGGAGCAAGCACGGTTATCTTCAACCATACGTGGACGCTGTGAGTGACACTCTGATCTCTAAGGATGAGGATGAGATAGACTCTCTGTTCTATGATGAGGATGAGATAGACTGTCAGGGGATACACCCTAATGTGTATGTGCCCTGGCGAGCGCCAGGAATAGATCTCCTTATGCTCCTGTGCCCCTGCTTGCAAGAAGCCTATGACGAGGGAGCCGTCATGTCCCAAGTGCCACTAGACTTCAGGATCACCGAGGTAGATGGGGAGCCGTGTACACAGTGCTTTAGCCCCACCTGTGACTGTTCTAGGGGAGCACTGGCGTGGGAACCTAAATGTGATTGCTGCAGTGCAATTTTCTTGATGCCTATTGTACCCCAGCCTACAGAGCCAGCTAAGGAGCTAAGTGAACCCTTGGCAGAGAAGAGTGCAACTGCAGTGGAGGTACCGGAGCACGCCAGCTTCGTACCCACAACCACTGGCTGCATTTCAGACGAATCTGGTGACTACCTTGCGGAGGATACTGTCATGATATCTTCCGGGGAAAAGGTGGAAGTCCCATCGGTGGCGATGCGCCTACCGGCGAACCACCCCAGCGGTAATGCAGAGGATATAGAGTCTGCTGTGGGTCCGTGTACCCTGGAAGAGGGGTCTTCCGATGTTGCGGACCCTGCTGTGGGCCCGTGTGCCCTACAATGGTCAGTCCAACCTACTACAGAGGTACCCTCGGTCCTAGAATGGGGACCAGTACCTAACGCCGACAAGGGTGAGTCGACTGCCCCAGGGGTGTCGGGGGTGAGCCTCCAGGTGACCGCGGAGCACGATGGCTCCTTAAGTCTGGTCGCCCGGGTGAAGGGTTCCCCTCTGCATCGCGTCCTGGCGGAGGTGTCCTCACTAGAAGGTAGCTGTCCAGAGGAGAGAGTGGACCAGTGTCTACCGCCGATCCTTCCGGAAGAAGGGAAGCCCATCGTCAGCCAGCCGAGTGGTAAGGAACCCCCTTGTTCCTCACAGACTCCGATGGAGGTGGCCGTGAAGAAGGCCAAAGCTATGGTTCCTGAGCGGAGTGTGAGCCCGTGTGCTCCGACACAAGTGGTCCCAGGACTGGGATCCAACGCTTCCGAGTTTTCAGCGCGTAAGTGGACTGCCCCAGAAGTGCCAGGGGCAGGTCCCGATACCACCAAGGTGGGAACTGACAGCGTCCCCGAGGACCTGTTGGCCCCCGTGATTCACCGCAGGGGTAAGGTGTCTACATTTTCCC